>JAZBGY010000162.1:0-99433 GCA_037414755.1 Lydus trimaculatus | reverse complement strand
ATTATTATTCACCATGGTATGAATACAAAAGAAACAAACAAGCAAAAGCTCACTAATGATTAACTGTTTGTCCATAGCAATTTATTCATTTTTTGTTTATATTTTGTACATTTTCTCTTTGTAACTTAACACAAAATTCCTAAATAAATATATTTCATTGAAATAAAAGGCTTTTTATTCGAAATAACGGTGTGCAGATATAGATAAATTTTTGGTG
This sequence comes from Lydus trimaculatus, assembly GCA_037414755.1. NCBI lineage: Eukaryota > Metazoa > Arthropoda > Insecta > Coleoptera > Meloidae > Lydus > Lydus trimaculatus. The sequence continues at coordinate 99,216 of JAZBGY010000162.1, read as the reverse complement.
GACATTGTACTGATAAGCTTCGATGACACACTTGATAGTATCAAAAAACATTTAGTGTTAAGACTTCTGGAACTCACAATCAGTACGTTTCTCTGTGAGTTTCACCTTAAATTTGTCCAAAATCTTGTCAAAGCTGTTGACATTCAAAAGAATACCATATATAGTCAATGTCGCCTTCTCTAATTATTCTGTCATATATGGTGTAACTTCCTCTTGTAAAACAGTATTCATCGGTGGCCAATTATGTTTCCTCTACTTTCCAGTACTAAAATATATAGGCCTGTGTTTGCAAGTAAAAGAGCATCTTAAGACTAATAACCGTACAGCAATATAAACAATGCCGTTGAAGCATGAAGAATTGAACATATCAATTAGATTTCTAAAAGTATCGTCTCGGTCTCGTCAATACAGAAAATTTTAGGTATCGTCTTGGTCTCGGTATCGGCTTCATAGTGTACGTTTCATATCAATAAGGAGAATACGCTGTACCTAGCTACAAAAATCTCCAGGTCCAAAACAAAAACTAGTAATTTCTTATTACCGTAAACTGTGAACTGACTCACTATTGGACGACGACTGACTATTCTTTGACTTATTTGCGAATAGCTGAAAAAGTGAATCAAGCCTCAAGATATCCCGAAAAATACATCAGTGTAGGATTGAAATGTTACATTACGAATTTGTAGTTACGCTACTGATGTGTAGCTATTTGAGTGTGTAAGCAAGAAAATTCGTTATAGAGATTTTATTGATCTTCTCTTCTGTTAGTAAATGGTTGCCTCCAGGCGTTCATCAAAAGTTTAAAATCTTGTTGTAAGTTTTGTAAACTGAATCAAGCCTCTGAATTTACACAGCACTTTCTAAATAAAATTTCATTATTATGTGTTCATTAGCCACTTAATTTGTGCGGTCGTTTTATACACGGTTTCAATTTTAGACGATTAAAGGATCTTTTTCTGTAGCCTAGGTAGAAATTGTGTTCCAGTCAATGAAAGCTTTTAGCTTGTTTGTATCTTATACATTAACTTGGTCGTTTGCATACGTTACCTTTACAAATAGATGCATAAATATTTAATTAAACGACGGTATATTTTTTTGCACTTCTTAGACTCTATTTGTACGATAGAGTATCACGTAAACGGGTACTTAACTAGCCAAAAAAAAATGTGTGGGTCACTCAACCTAGACTGATTTTATGATTACCTAATCATTCATCAGTACTTTCGCTATTGTTAACAATAAAAAAAAAATTGACCAAATCTAAAACATGTCTACGATTCTAACCCAGAGCAACATACAATTGGTTTACAATTATAGATAATGATTTCTTATAAATGTTTCTACTCGCTGTTCCCTTAACACGAAAAGACAACACAACTACCGATTAAAAGTTGTTTGCCTAATTGTAAGAAATATAGTAGCCAGATCAGTCATAGCACTGTACTCTGTACTTTAACCAAAATGTACCATTTAGAGTTAAATTGCTTCATGCGACTATCGAAGACTGTTTTAGTATAAAATTTCCACTGTGTCTGCTTGAATCCATTCACAAGACTTTGTAAAGTAAAGAGTCGTCAACAATTATTTTTCTGTGATACATAATTTCTGATATGGCTCGAGAACGTTCACACACAGCAAGTTGTTCTTTATTTATCATTCGGATCACTTTGATTGCGTTGAGTGGTCACAGCAGTGGGCCAGAAGCTTTTTTTAGGTAAACCCTTAGTTTGGGTTTGCACGTAAAAAACATTGTGGATAGTTATTCGGTAGATGCGGATATTATGCTTTAGTTTAGAATATATTAAGTGGAGAAATCAATACAACTGTGCATAATTCTCTAGAAGTTTATTTTCAAATAAAATATCAAATTAAGTTTCTTGTACAAAAAAGGTACTTAAAGTCTCATCATCTACGAATTCCTTGTAATCGAAGGAACCCATAAAACAATAAAATCTCCAAAAATAAAAATTAAATAATATCACTAGAATGCACTCAAGACTTAAAACTACGAAACAAAAAAGAAAATTTGATGAATTATGGATAAATAAATTGCCGGGTGTTTTTTTTGTTGAATAATATGGTGCGATGGCAATGTCATAAGAATATTAAGTATACATGATTACTTCTTTTTTTTTTTTGTTTTCGTTTTAAACAATACACAAGTGCAAACACATAATTATGATAATTATTACACAGCATCCATGAATTTTATTATTATTACATTTATATTAATTATTTATTTAATTTTTTTGTTGTTTTTAGTTAATTAATAATAATTGGCACTATCACTCTCTCTACCACACGTTTATCAATCATCACACTATCTCTCTGTTAAAATAATACAATTTATAATTATTTTTTTTGTATTGTTGAAAAATGAATATCTCCTATATACATAACTACAACACAATTTCTTCTAATATGAGCTTTGACGAAGAACTTATAAAAAAATTGTCCATTACTTAAGTATAATTTATCAATTATATATGGCAACATGGTAGATATATGCAAAGTGCTATATCAAAACGATGTGATTTATCTTCTTTCTGTCTTCATTGAAATTATGTGAGGATTATTGTTTATATAACTATATACATAAATGTTCGTTTCATTTATTATATTATTATTTAGGTATCAATCAAAGGAAATTATCTAACCACATTCATGCCGAAAAGTGTTTTAAAACTATAGACTAAAACTTGTTTAATTTGATCTAAGAATGTGACTGCACCTACAAAATACATTTCGTAGGAATACTGGCTCTCAACGATACATAATAATAATTATAATAATAATAATAATAATAATAATATGACAAATGGTATAATTTGTGTGCTTTACAAATAAATTATGCAACATTACGACTGTAATAGCAAAATTTTACACACAACATTAATCAAGGGGACGATTATTATGAAGAAATGAGTGATGATAAATGATACAAAATACAAAAGAAATATTAGATATCTTTTTTTTTACTCTCTTCTTAAATGGCAGTGAGTTTAAATTAGATTCATTTTGGGACCGATAATTAAACTAATTACAATTTTTTTCTTTGTTAAATTTATATGTCGACATAGGGTTAATTACACGAAAAATTGTAATAAGTTTGCATTGTAATATTAGGGTCCGTGAAAGTTGTGCAAAATTTTGCTAATTACAGCCAATATTTCGTAATAAAATTCTCTACAATTTTATAATTATTCTGTTTATATATTATAATAATAATATATAATATTTATATATGTATATATATATTTGCAATAGTATTACTACTGCACACAGTCTTATTGGAACACGCAAAAAACACGTGAAAAGCTTGTCTTTCCTTTAGTTGTTAAAGGAATGTCCATTTTAAAATTCTTCTATATTTATTATATGGAAAAAAAATTGGGGGAAGGAATCAAGGGTAGAACATGTTTAATAAATTTCACACTTATTCTTCTTCTTGTTCGGTTTCCTCACCCGGACCGTACATGTCGGCCAATTTATCAAAACGGGGACCCCAAGCGCCTAAGTAGTCGTATTCTTGAACCTCATCATCTGTCCCTGTGGAAATATAGGAAAAAAAACTCATATATATATATGATAGTAAACAAAAAATAAATCCATCTACTACGATTTTTTTTTTGTTTTTTATTTCTAGCCAAACACGCATCTACTTGATTATACGATAACTTCACGTTTCACCTTTTGTACGTATAAATAAATAATATACACACACACACACACGTGTGGGAGAAATTGTTTTTACGCTAACATAAAATCGATTTTTTGTGTGTTACCTGAGGCTAGTGAACTAAGTGATCCTGCTGTACTGCCACCACCTTCATAAGCGTAATTTCGTAAATCATCAAATGGTGGTGCGTTCGGATCACTGTCGGCACGTTTTTTGTGTTCTTCAATAAATACACCAACGTTCGGCTCTTGACCTACTCCAATCATCGAAACTATTGATTATAAAAAAATAATAATAATAATAATAATAAATAAATTTGTATTGTATTGTATTTGTAGAGAAAATAGAAGAATTACATCCGATCTTTGGTGGTGCCAATTCAGGAAGTGGTGCTCCAATTGGTATTTGAAGTGGTGTAATGTCGAATGCAGTCATATCATCTTCACCACCACCTTCATCATCATAATTGATGATATTCTCACGGACATCATCATCAGGTCCTGGATATTTAATATGTGATTCTCGACGTCTATTGTAGACGACAAAGACCAATACGAGAACTATACAAGAAATTTTCGTGTTAATTACAAGACGAAAGATTTATAAAAAAAAAGTGCAACAATCCAAGCTGTGGGGTGTTGTTTTACATTTAACAAATTTCGAAATAGATGAGAAAATTGTTAATAATAATAATACTTACCTAACAAAACTAATAAACACGCAATTACGGCAACTATAAAATCCCTAGATGGCATAATAGCTCCTGATGGGGCTAATTCTAATTCACAATGTCCGCCTGTATAGTCTTTTGGGCATAAACATTCGTACCTCAACGGTGGATCATAATCTTTACAAATGCCACCGTTAATGCAAGGTAACCACATACATTCATTATCATTAATGCAACCATTTTCATGGAACTTGTAACCTTGAGGACATCTAAAGAGATAATAACGGCAACTATTTAGTACTCACCTTTACTCTACACGATAATGCTTTGGCACTGAGAGGAAGAATAATAAATGGAGAACTACTACTATTTACTACAATTACTACTACAAATCTAAGCATTAATTGAAAGCATGCACTAAAAATACAAAGAATCTCACTGAGTATGATGAGCAAGCAGACCAAGATGGCGGCCAATGCACCCATGCTCAATTTTAACGTTTGTCCCTCTTGTATTAATTCACAATTTTCACCCCAGAAACCGTCAGGACAATGACAACGATACCGTAGACGTGGTTCCAAATTGTAACAGGTACCACCATTCAAACAAGGCAAATCCACACATTCATCTTTATCCATGCAGTCTTTACTGTCAGGTGACATCACCCGACCTTCCCCACAACTGTTATCGATACCAACCAAGTGTATGTTTATTTTTTTTTTTCAGAAAAAAACCCACAAAATCACCACATGCAATAATATCGATAAAAATAAAGCAACAAATGTGAGGCAATTTTATCAAAAATTTAACATCCGAACGCGGTATTATGGGTTTTCATATTATTCCCAACCAGAGTAGAAATGATGGAAAGGGAATGTGAAACGTTAATTATGTCGATTTAATTTTTAATTAATTCTAAAGAACATTGATTAACTTATCAATTAGTTATGATGAAGTTTTGGATAGAATATCAAGTGAAATTTAATGTTGCGATGAATTTAGATAACAATGACAACAACAACAACAACAACAACAAAAAATTGTTGATGGAAATTAATTTAAAATACTCTACCCCTGTTTTCTTCCAAATTTATTTGTTGTTTAGGGATGGTGGATGTATTGTATTATATAAAATATTATCTACATTATGTTGCTTTATTTTTAGCCGGTTTTCCGTGTAATTGTTAAGCTTTGTAAACTTAAAAAAATGAAAAAAAAGCACAATTCAGACTTAAATTGTTAAATAAAAAAGAAACAAAACAAAAAAAAAATAAAATAAAAATTGCGGTAATAGTAATTCATCCAATAATAAAAGCTTTAGGAACGTTTCTTTCATTCCATATTCATATTTTAATTTTAAAATTACTCTAGTGGCTGGTGAATTAAGAAGTTTTTGATGTTTTCGATATTAAAATACAGCTCTAAATAAAATTTAACAACATATTAAAATTGCAATAACCACGTATATACATATGTTAATTAATATTTAACGAATTTCAGTTGGTATCAAAGTAGACTTTTACACAAAAATGACGGCAACATATTGATTTTATAATCAATTATTTATCTTTACATTTGTGATTGTAAATTTTTGAAATTTACCCAATACAAGAGGCGTTCCCCATGTTTTGGGCATTGCAATACCCCTGACTATAGGAGAAGCTCAGAATTCTCAGAGAGCATAAAGACATCTAAAACCGTTCACTGATTACAAGGAGGAATCTAGAAGGACGATTATCGTTGGATTAATCGATTGCTCCACTTTATGCACCATCCAAGTATGTGGCAGCCGAAGACGTTTATTCGCCGAAAAATGCTAGAAAGCTTCTCGACCTAAGAATTGTAACGGGACTTCTCTCAACTTGATACTGCCCAGTGCAATATCATCTCAAAAAATTGATGGTTCTGTTTGCTAAAAAGATATTTATCCTAGAATATCAACAGATGGAGGGTTAAGGTCACAGTTCAGGAAGGTTAAAAAGACCAACCGACCTGTATAATCGAATCTAATCTAATACGATATGAGTTGATCGATTTAAAGTTGGCATTGAATACTGCGACCGGAGGAGCAACTGAACATAACTGAGAAGTACTATTTCAGGATCTGCATGACCTAAACCAGTGGATAAAAGCGACTCACACAGAATTCTATGTAGAAAATAGATGAAAATTAATGAAATAAAAAACTTTGACCACAATTCCTTGAACTTTAGAAACATCCCTTGTATAAATGTGTTTCTAAAGTAAATCAATTAATCTGATTTTACGATTATAACTTGAGCATGATTTAACTTAAAGATAAACTAGAAACCAAAGTTAAATAGTTGAAATCAAAATAGAGGATTGCATGGACATTGTTTATCTGATATTGCTTATATTAAAACAACAAACTTGGTTGCCGTTTATTAAATATTCAAATTAGAGAATGATAAATAAGATCGTGTTTGTGGTGTTTGTGATATTCGAAACTCTCTTTATTTTTGTTTAAATCTGAATTCTATTATTCAGTTTTTCAACAAAAACATCGAAATTAGACTGTTGTTGTTGTTGTTGTTGTTGTTATTGTGGATATGTTCAACAAGACTTGTAAAGTTTCTTATTTCACACTTTTTAAATAAAACTTTAGTGGATTGCCTATAAGGCTGATTGCACTTTTTGTAGGGTTTCAGGCCGAAGAACCCGCCTTTAGGGGAAACCGAAGATACTAGAACTTTGCTATTAGAACTAGCAAAATGATTATGTTACCAAAATCGTTTAGGGCCTTACAAGGGTGTAAACAAGGAAAGTTTTTTTGTTGGATACTTCCACCACTATATCTATTGAAAAGTAGTAATAAAGCGAAAAAAATATAGGTCCTAAACACTTGAAAAACTAAACTGGGAATGAATATTAACCCCACCAAAAAAAAAACTAAATATGGTTAGTGAGTTTTAACGAAAGGGAAAATCGTCGGTCTACTGTGTGAAAACGACAGATGTAGAATACTTTATACCGACATGTTAGAGAATTGCCCATTGAACGGATAGAATAAAGAAGATTCTAAATAAGTGCTAGAAGGTAAAATAGAATATAAAAGAAGACCTTAGGGCATATTAGGACAGAAACGGGAAGATAATGTGTTGAGAAATGCTGCAAATATACTGAGTTTATTATTCTATTATTCAACTATTTCTAGTATTTTAGAAGAAGAGTGTTCAAATATCGGAAAAGTTGCTTCACGTCTTGAACGCAAACTCTAACATTTACGTTGTTTAGAAATTTGCAAATGTGTAACTTAAATAAACAACAGGTAAGCTCGTTATAATTAGTGTTAGGGTTAACGTTAGAGGATGTGGAAAGCTTTTAATGACTCCTCATAACACTGTTGTTAAATAATAACCTTTTCCGTGGTGAATGAAACAAACTACAGCTTCTTATATTAATAACAGCAATTTGAAGACAAATGATGATACGACAACTGGTCCTTTTTAGGACCTTCTACACTAGGACGAATTTTTCGTATAGCATTTGGTCTGGACAAATTGCGGTAATGTGTAATATTTTTACTTTTTTTGTTGTAATTTGTAATATTTTGTTACAATTTTCATTATTATTTTGCCTTTTATTGCAAACAACACTTGTATGTAATGGTATCGTTTAAGTTTTATTTTACTGAATTCGTAACATCAAAATCATTTAAAACCGGCCACTATTGGTAATTTTTCAACTAACTACAGTTGTTCAATGTTAAAACAAAAAAGAAAAAATAGCTACCCTAAATGTTAAAAAATAAAAAAAGCTAAAAACTGTGTTGTATAAAACTCAGTGCCGTCGCAAATTAAATGAAAATAATTTGTGTTTAAGTATAGGTGTTTTGTTTGTTATTTTAATTAATTTAATATAAACTTACGTGCATTCATAATCATTCCATAGATCAACACACTCAAATGGTTCCGGACAGATTACATTAGCACACGGATTATTAGAAGGACAATTCCGTTCAAGATTCCTAGCCATAGTGGCTTGACCCCATTGTGTTCCATTCATTGCTGGTGGTAATGGTAGGTGTTTACCTTCTAATCGAATATCATCCAAACAACCTAAATATGGTAAAAGAAACGAAAACAATTAAAAAAGTTGTATTTAAAACAAAACAATAATTGAACCTTTTTGATAATCAGCGTAAACTTCAAACGTTCGTACGCCGGTATATTCGGCTTTACCACCTGCATAGACACCTTCTTGTTTATCAACAAGAAGCCATTGGTGTCCGGTAAAGTCGAATGTTTCATTATAACGTCGTCCTTCACCACCATCAAGTTCTAATGTTGCAGCCGATCCATAACGATTAACTCTTGCAACATGCCATTGCCCATCATCAACAGGTACAGCACTCAACCATATATCTTTCTCTTCCGTACGTAATGAATTTAAATTATAACGGAAATATAAACGTGAATCTTTTATCTCTAAAATACCATATTCACGATTATGTTGATCGGATACACGGAATAATTCACCATGTTCTTCACGTGTACGAAATCTTAATTGGATTTGTGTTGAGAAACGATCCGGTTCAAAACTTAAAGCATATTTAACATATGACTGTGGTTTAAATGATGTTGGTATTGTTGGTATTGTACATGCTGGTCCAGTCCATCCGGGACGACATTGACATTTCGCTTCATTAAAACTACCAATACAAGTACCATGTTCCCAACATCTGGATGTAGCATCCGAATGACCACACATCTCTTCAGTTTGTGGACATCCAGCAACACTATTACGTGATAATCCTGGATGTGCTAAATCGTACAATTTCGAATTGTGGAATAAATTTCTAATACAACCATCAAATGCTTTCCCAACAGGCATATATTGCCAATGGTAATGTGTTGGATCAAATTGTTCAACGTATAATCCACCTAGTTGCAATGGTGCATTCACATTCAAATATTCATTGAATGGTGGAATTGTCCCTTGTGCCTGACAACTACTATCATCAAATTCAGGTGGTGTTCCATCTTCTAATTCAGATATATCGGCCGATTTACAATAATCAACAACCATACGAACATTCTCTGTATCCCAAAAGATATCGAGTCGATGCCATTCACCATCATCTAATGTCTTTTTAGTTTTTACACGTAATTCTAAAGTACCTGAACCGAAATCGAGTAATAATCGTGGATATCCACGTTCTAATTCAACAGCAATATAATCAGAAACCATTACTTCATCAGATTCGGGTGGAACAATTGGACCATTATAGAGTAGAAGACCATCACCTTTTCTTGTTGCAAATTCGAAATGTAAATGAGATTTATCGCACATTTCTAATGCTGGATACCAAGCCCAACCATTACCACGAAAACTTCTAGATGTTTGTTGACAACGTGGTCCATTATATCCAGCTGGACATGAACATGATAATGAATACCGTGTCTCAATACAACGACCACCATTATAGCAAGGTGTATTGCGACAATTCTCTTCTTTACTGAAATTACGTGCACCACATGTACATTCAGCTAAAACATCCACTCTAACACCGACCAATGAAGTTTTATTGGCATTTACCATATATGGTAAGGCACTTATATCGAGTGTATTCGTACAAGAACCTTCACACATCTGGTTCTCATATAGGCACTCATCAATTCCAACCATTGTTATATTAATACCAACATCCCTTTCAATTTCTTCACGATGCATTAATACAATACCATTCAATCGGACTGGTTTATAATATGGTGAACCGTGTGCTGAGAAACGTACATCAGTTAACGGTGGATGTTTACGTTTCAATTGTACACTAAACACATCAACATTTTCACGATCTGTATTGAGTAAATCGGCGATTTTATCACGAAAACGTTCAGCACGACTCTTTGATAAACTTTGTGTTTTATAATCCCAAATTCGAATAAAATCCTCATCTGTAATACCAGCAATTCGAACCGAACCTGAATTGATAACAGCTTCATGTGGTATTTCTTTAACAGTTACTGTAACATTTGCCGGTACATCGGTTTGTGTATGTTTACGATCATATACTTTAAATCTTAAATGATAACGACCATCACGTGTACCATGTTTCATCGAAATCATACCAGTATCTTCATTTAATTTGAAACGTGGATGTTCTGTTGTTTCCCAATAGAATTTCTTATCAGGTAGATCCCAATCATCTAAATCGTAAACATAAACACGACCGATTTCGGTTTCTGGTGCTTGACCCTGATAATTATAAACAAATATCTCTTTTGAACCCGGTTGCATTTTATTATCATTCACATCACCAATAACAACCGTTAATGTACTTGTACCGCTCATTGCCGGATTTCCATGGTCTTTTATCACAATCGGTATTAGGTATTCCTTTTGTTGTTCACGATCGAATGAACGTAAAGAGGAGACAATTGCCATACCATCCCCATTGGCACCCTCTGCAAACAAAATTAATAATACATCCACAGTTACGTGTATTATTGGTAAAGTGGAAGTTTTGATAATTCCCCCATTATTAAACAACGTACACAAATCACAATTTTACTTATAAAGAAAATTAGAAAAGAAAAATAACAGGAAATTGTCATCTTTAGGTTTATTGATTAGTGATTTTCAAATTTAATTACAACACTTCCTTCCTCTTTTATTACGGATGTTATTAATTAGATACGCTGACTGATTTTACAATTCAAGTTTCATAAAATTTGATAAGTTATTATTAAATGGACAGAAAAAAGTGCAAATGATGTTCTTTTTTTAATTAAAAATCTAGATTTGGTAAATTTAACTTTTAAATTGATAACGATAGAACGAATTCACCATCTGTCTAGAAAAATTGTTGTATTCGGAACGATATCAACTAATACAGCAGGTCATGATAAAAGAGAACCATTGAATATTTCCCAACAACAAAACGTATTTGTCTAATAAGCAGAACAGGGACGTCGCTTGGGTAGGCTAAAGCTCCCCGATAAATGTTTCCTACCCCTGCTTTTGTCTCCCTGGTAAATGTCATTGTTATGTAATTGTTATAATTGCAAGTACTTAAAGAATTGTGCTTGTTCTGAGCCCCTAGTGGAGGTTCCTTTTTCTTACTTCCTGCAGTAGTAGTCGAACTTTCGGCATATTTGTATCAAACAATTTCTCTTGCCAAATGGCAATTTATTGTGTTATTATCAGTGTCGCAGTTTAAAAGTTAAATTTGACAAATCCAGATGAACATACTATAGTTTTGTGATTTATATACTACGACTAGTTTGTTTTGATCGACGTGACTTTCGCGAAAGCAGTAACAATGTAATTCAATGTCTATCAAAAGTTGAGATGGAGTATACAAAGGAATCTGTCAGGCTTTATATTCAATTCCCCAAATGGCATACAAGTTAAGAAGAGGACAATTTACTGGAATTCACTTAACAAGACAAGTTTGACAACTTTCTCATAGTGTAACACATGATAAAAGACAATAATACACTATAATAAAAGACATCATATTATATTACATGACCACCACTTGAGAATACGTTAAATCTGAATGTGTTAATATTTATATGGTTCCATTTGGTCTAATTGCTTCATTTCCATTACTTTAATGTTAATATAATTTTAAAATTTTATGAATAAACAACATCAATACTACTTGCGTCCTCAATAGAATTTGTGTAAATTGCACACCAAAAATTTTTAAAATTTCCTAGTTCAAAACCAACAGATAAAAACTTTTGTTAAATTATTCAGAAATTAAATACTTCAACAAGAGTTTGAAATATTATGGGTTGTTGAACACAATTTTAATATTGAAATTGTTGAATATTTTGTGTTTATTTTAGTATACAGAATTGGCGTATTTGCTACGAACATACGGAAAAATACCAATAACATTCACTATCAGAGGCAGCGGCCGTTCTAGCCCTTTTACAGGGTGGAGCGAAATTCCTGTTGGGCGCCCTTCGATCGACACCTTTCGAATCAATTATAATTCAGTTTTTGTTAAGTAATGAATAAATTGAGAATGTTGTTTTTCACGATTCGATTTTGGCGCCCCTTTCCACCCCGCACGTAGAGCGACCACTCTACTCGCTCTACCCCAGTGCCGGCCCTGATCAGACAATTTGCATAAGTAAGAATGAGATAAACACATCTGTAAAGTTATCTCTTTCAGGGAAACGAACTATAAGATGTTATGTTTGAAGAGAAGTCCAAGGGTGGGTGGTGACAATAGCTGGAATTATTCGACTATTTTCAATTTAAATCATTCTAACTAATGCGAAACTCCTGAGAGTGGGTGGTGCTGGTATTTTCCCTATGTTCTTAGCAAAAACGCCAATAGAAGTTGGAGCAAATAGGTTTTTATAGACTTGTTCTTTTATTTTGTAACTGCTGGGAAACTTTTAACTTTCATTTCAGTTATTACAAATCGTTATTTGACCCTATCGTTATATGGGTGATTTTAATAGGTTCAAGTAAAGTTTTTAAGGGTTGATTTCACTTTTTTGCGTAGTACAACGATTAAAAATAGATGATACATTTCGCTATACTTGGAAGTTTATTTTTCCCTCCTCCTATAATAAAAACCAAAAAAAAGACAATTAAAAATGAAAAATTTATCCAAATTTTCTTGCTGATTCGATAATCGAGCATTTGCAATCCTGCCAATTGTTGGTGAAATTCGACAAACGTAAGCAAATTTGTGGTAAAAAAACGCTTCAACAGAAAATAAGAAATACGTTGTGAATTATTGCAATGAATTTGCCTAAATATCAAGAATTCCCAGATGAAAATGAAAAATTATCAATAAAGTATTCAAATTTCGGCATTTGAATGCAGCTTAGAACGCTGTGTAATGCTTCTATAATTTTTGTTATTACTCGACAATTTTAATGTGGAACAATCTAATTTTAATTCTCATAGGAACTATACTATCCAGCAGAGAAAATCTAAATTATTCTGTGAAACATCTTACAACGGACTTCGATTAATTTTCAACATTCAAATGCAGATCAAGCACACACAACTCGAGCATAATTTAAGCATTTGTGGTGTTTTTATCGTTGTTGCGTAAAAATCGGTAAATTTCACATGGTAAAAACGATTAAAGATCAAACGATGTTCCATTAAAAGTAGAAATTTCTAATAAATGATCAAAGTATAATGATATTGGAGAGCTAATTGAAGGTAAGTCGTGCATAACACGAATATTTGTATTGTAATTGTTTCGATCGTTTTTTAAGTGAAATATCAACATTTTCCGACAAGTTTCAATTTCATTATTTGTGAAACAATGGTCATTAAAAACGATCCAATTGTATGTAGCAACAGATGTTCGATTGAAAAATAGAAAATTTGCAGTGCACGAATGCGAATCTGATGTTATTTCATGCAATTTCCAATAAAAAGTTAACAAAACTACAGAAAACTCTCGAGATATAGATATGACGTGTTTGTTTAGCGGATATGACTGATGTTCGAATAAAACTAAATAACCTATTCAGATTCGGAATCTTTATCAAAAGCTTTAAAACGGATGAACTGGATTTTTCCATTATTTTTTTTTTACAACACAGCCATCTACATAAATTAAGTATCAATGGAAAAAAAATACTCACTTTGATCTTGTTCAACTTTGAATGAAGCACGGATAATATCATCAGCTCCCGGATCTAATCGAAATTGGAATGGTGGTCCATTACTTTTCGACCGGTCATCATCATCCGTTGCTAAAATCTCAACAACTTTCCGTGGTGGTACATGTTCAGGTAATACAGGTCGATAATCACGTAGAAATGTCGGTGCATTATCATTTATATCTTGTACAATAACGGTTAATGTAGCTGTTGCCGTTTTCGGTGGGATACCATCATCAATTGCTAAAATTTTAACTTGATGTCTTGGTGTGTCTTCACGATCTAAAGAACGTTGTATAGAAACGGTGCCTTCTTGATTAATTGAAAACTGTCGTTTGCGATCTGATAATCTGTCAATAGCATATGACACTTTGCTTTTACCCCCTTGATCTGGGTCAGTTGCTTTAAATGTTTCTAAACTCTTTCCAACTTCGGCATTTTCATATACTGAAACTTCAATATTTGGTCGTTCGAATTGCGGTTTATTATCGTTGATATCGCGTAATTTTACAACTACCCATGAATTTGCTACGTGATATTTATCATTATCGTTATCTTCACCTTTATCGTTGACTTGAATACGGAAACGGAAACCGTTACTTTGTAATAAGTCTTCATAATCGAGTGGTTGGACGATTTTTAAACTACCAGTACCATCATTATTACGTACCATTGTAAATTTATCAGCACCATAACCGGAATTTTCTAAAACTTTATATTGGAATTTGTTAGTTTCATCTTCATCATGTACAGTGACAGTTAATATTGGCATTTCAGGTAATGTTGTACCATCTGTTTCATCAACTTCAGTAAACCATTCATCTTTTGTGAATTGTGGTGGCATATCATTGATATCTTTGACACGTATCGATGCGGTTCCGGTCCCTTTTAAACCACCACCATCCATTGCAACCACTTGTATAGAATAATCTGGTGTTCTTTCACGATCCAAACAACATACAGCTGTTTTAATAACACCAGTTTCTGATTCAATTTCAAATATTGGTGAACCAGTCTCCTCTTCAATTACATTCTTTTCAATTGAATAAACTAAACGTGCATTTGAACCCTCAGATGGATCATCATAATCAACAGCAGTCATTGTCATTACAACCATACCAGCAGTACCATTTTCGGTTACATTACCAAAATAAACGCCTTGTGGGAATATTGGGGCATTATCGTTGATATCTTTCAAATTAACTTGAACATCGGCATAACCGACCAAACCTTCACCACCTTCATCTTGAGCGAATACAGTGAAACGCCATTGTGGCCGACCATTCGGCTGATCCCTATCCAATGTCTACAAAAATTGAGTAGAAAAAAATTACGTTAACCACAACTTCATCACAGTTGTGTCTTACAATCAGACAATTGTCGATTATACAAAAATAATGAATAAAGTGCTGAAAATTTATGAATGAATAAATAATGAACGGTTTAAGAGTTAAACACTGATTTAAACTTTATATTAGCCTTTAATAAAGCGTCTGATTTCGGGGAGTTTGATCGTAAATCAAATTTAAAGAGAAATAGAAAGAGTGTAAACTCTTTCTTGTAATAAGTGGTGAGAGAGGAAAGTAACTGCAGACTTTTTTAATTGAGTGAAAAGCGACACAATGGCTAGACGTAATAAAGATATAATTTTAATGAAAAATCACCCATTGAAAACGTTTTAAACAACAATGTCTATCATTTATCTGAATTCTGAAAATAATAGTTGAAACTTTCCTTCTATTGTCTCCAACTAACGACCAAATCATTTAATATTCTTTCTTTGTTATAAAATTTGCATACAAGATGATAATGATGAAATATATATATATAAATGTGCGTTTGTCTCTGTATAACAACAAAGAGACATCCAACTAAATTCAATCTCCATAGGGATTGTGTGGTGTTTCTATTTTGTTTGTTAACACAGTAGACAAAGATAGATCAACTAGGATAAACCTATTTCGATACACACCTTTAACACGAATATCTCCCCGGTTGTCCTGTTGATATCGAATTTACTATTGGCAGGATTGTCTGGATCGATACCTTGGCCTGTTAAGAAATAGACAATGTTCTGTGGTCGATCTTTGTCGCCGTCTGTAGCCGTCACCTAATTATTTATAATAAAAAAAAACAAAACAAACACAATTAATTCCAAATCTATCTTAAATTGAATAAATCTCTAATATTGACATAGTGCAACTATTATTATTTGTGTTTAAATTTAAATTGTATTGATCCCAGAATACAGAAGTTCTAATTTGTTAGTTTGTCAGTTTAAATTTACACTTCACGCAAATATGCTATTTTCTGGATTAACTAAATAAATCCACCAACTTGAGTTCCATCCGGAAATTCCAGACTATATAACTGGAAATATAACGAAATTGTTGTTGTATTGTACAAATGCAAGCGATATAGTTCTTGTTCGTTGTTAATTTGTCGTTTCAATTATCAACAACTTTTTCCAATTATGACTTGAATTTCAATAAGTTTGAGAGAAAGTTGAGATAAAACGGAAATAAATCTAAAACTAAATTGATAAATATCAAAAGAACTAGAAATTTAAATGGAGGAAGTTTTTTAATTATTGCGGTTTACGCATTGTCTCATTTGATTAAATACGAAAAAATCTAGAAGAATATGATTTATATCAGATAAACACAAGCAAAATTGTCTTTATTCTCTCAATTAACTTGAAGATAATTGATTACACACGTGAAATTCAATAGCCACGGGTAAATTGGTTTTAAACTCTTTCCAGTAGATTTGACTTTCTGTGGTGATTGCGGTTTTCTAACTTCTCTCACGAAAGAATTGATGATATTCGAAATTCTCCTTGAGGATTACTCAATTGTCAGTCAAATTACTAGAACTGTGACAATATCCGTATATTCCAAAAACTTTGTTTTTATGTAACAAATTGATGTTTTGAAGTCAGCAGGTCAAAAGCTTCTGTTACGTAACTAATGGTGGAATTTCTATGCAGATGAATGAAAATGGAATTTTCTGCAATCAATCTACCAATGTAAAGTTATCATCAGATAATTGTAAATGCCATGGAGGTGGAATAGCATTAAAACAGTGATAAATCCTTTGTTTAACTTAGCTACAATTACCAGTGAAACTTTGAATTTGTCTCTCTCTTTGGAAGATGTTTGTCAAGTTGTTGTACTTATTCCAGCTATTTATGGTCCAGTTGACTTGGAATCTTTGCTAAATAGGAGCCTCTATACGAATACAAAAGATTGTTTCCTTTATAACAATGATATTTTGTATTGTAAATAAAGATGGAAAACCGATCTGACAATGCAAAACCACTTGCAAATGATAGCAACAAAACTGGAAATGATCATCAACTGAACAGATGGAAGGTATCAAAAAAAGCCCTACAAATACACGAAGAGGGCGAAAAATACACAAAAAGCAGCAAATGAAGTTTGAAATTATACTGAACCAAGTCCGACTTAAAAAACTTAACAAATAAGAATCAAAATAGAGAAGATCAAAGAAACCTTCGACTTTCGACCTCAAAAATTCGAATAGCGGCAATGCTCGACAAATTCTACAGGTAAATGGCAACCTAAGAAAAAGAAGAAGAAATAGTCCATTAAATCAAAGATAATTAATTGACCAATGGCTATATCGTAGTGGACTGTAGACACACCAGAAAAAACAGATTGATTTAAACTGTCTACCCACAGAGTCAATAAATTTCAATAATCATTTTTCCAGAACAATGGAGCTCTGGCATATTTCCATCGACTAAAATACCCCCCAAAAAAAACGAAAACAAAAAAGCGAATGAAACAAGAATCAATCTATCTACATAAATCTTTACTCTATAACCGGATTATGAAGTAGTGCAGTCGTTTCTAGTAGTCTATCGTTTAAAAGTTTTTCTTCTAATTTCCGTTCTGAATTATGAAAAGTTGGATGTTTTCTTGGACCATTTCCTTCATTGATTTATTATCGATAATTTGAGTGTGTGCAATTTTACAGTAGTGATTGTATTGTTGAAAATTCATGGTTGAATAATTTGTTTTATATTTGAATTCAAGTCTTCTAGTCACAACATCAATAGCATACAAATATTCAGGTTTTTTGACGAAGATCACATATCGAAAGGATGGCAACAACAAAAACACAGATTCAATTTATTTTGTCAGTTCACTAGGAAAATATCAATAATTTTGAATAATCCTCCACACATACAAGAGCGAGAGTGAGTGAAAGAGACAGTTTGAAATTTTTATTTCACTCATACACAGTCAAAACAATAACATGTTTTGTTTCTGGAAAATTGTCAACATTATGCCAACGTTATCCACAGTTAGATATGTCACGTTCGGTTTCCCGTTCTCCATACATATTCGCTCCTCTTCAAATACGAAATATGAACAAGTTTCTTACTGTTATTCTGTTTATGTTTTAGTTGTTGTACTACATCCTGTTGTTATTTTGCTAGAAACGTTATTGTTGTGATCATCGTCATTTTATACTATATGCTGAATTCAATTTGGAATATGACTTTGTAAAATTCAATAAATATGTTGATCGTTATGATCCGAAATACAAGAGGAAAAAATTCAATCAACAATTTTCCATTCAAACCTAATTTGGAAATTGCAGAGAGGGAACACTTTGTAAATAAACATAAAAATGCTTATTTTCTTTCGGTTTCATCTTATATTCGACAATTTTAACAAATTTCTCAAAAGGAATGTGATTGTATTTTGTAGTATTCCCTTCATCCTCTAAGATTTTCTTTAAATTTGCTGTTGTAAAATTGCTTCATGTAACATGTAATATGGAGTTTTAAGTCGTTATATAAATATCAAATAATTTGCGTACTGTCCCATGTAAACCGAACTTTTCAGCGTATTCTGTGTAAACACAGAATACCTTGAAGATTCATGAAAATTCCTTTACAATTCATTTATAAATAAAAATATAATAAACATTTGTTTGAGGGAATTGCTACCACGAAATGTCTTTATATATTACAGATAAATGAAAGAACTGAAACAGGCTCCAGTTATTATTTTGTCCGTTTTAATAATAATTACGTATCAAAAAAAGTAATCTTGTATATTTGATTGTTTATTTTTATTATAAATTCCATTCTCTTTCTGTTTCAATCAAATTTTAAACGATTATCATCGAACAAAATACCATCATAACATAAAAGATGTCAAGAAAAACTGAAAACTGTGGAAATTTCGTTGTAAAATTCATTAAAATAAATTCAAAACAAAAGCAACACTTATCCGTATTGTTCTATTTTTCCAAAACGTGTTGTTCTTGTTTTTATAATTCCCCCAACTCGTAAAAACATATAAACAACCGTTGTTACATTGTGTGTAATTTTTTTTATATTTTTGTAACAAAAGTGCGGTATGTTATATTCCAGCTGGAATATTTATATGTGAATTATGTTGGCAAATAAGGCAATATGATTAGTAAAAAAGGACCTTCTCTCTCTTGTAATACAAAACAAATATCCAGTCTAAACGTGGCGTGAAAATTTACGATTCACCAGCTTTACGTTTTTATATTTTTTGAGAAAAAAAAAAAGAATTTTTTATTTCATTTTGAGGGTTGAAAAATTTATTCATAATTAGACTTGACAATGAAAACATCAAAATTCCAACTTTTAATCTAAAAGAAGATATTTTGCTGTGTTTTTTTTGTCAATCATTAGTTCAATTTCAAAGGCAAATTCTTTATCTAATTATAACTGGAAGTTAATGCTTCAACAATACTTAATTTACATGGAATTATAAATTTTCTTTGTTTTCTTGCATTTGGAATTGCAGAATGAAGAAGATTCCAAATTAGATTTGTTTGAATTGTCAGTAACAATTAAAGTTTTAAAACTAGGAACTATGGCGCATCCACCATTTTTCCACCTGTATTATCCCAATCGACTTTTCGATCTCTATTTGTAAAAATCGATATTGTTGCACTATGAAGATTAGAAATTTATGTTCTAAAATCAATAATAATAATAATAATAATAATAATAATACAAATACGCATGCATCAATATATAAAATATGATAAAATAGCATGCAGTACATGACAAAATTAATCGTCGCCAAATAAAACTGTGATTATTAATCGTTGCAGTGAAGCAATGATGACTAATGTTCAAACATTATATATATAGAGGTGCAACAAAAAATCTACCTGATCGATAAAGTGAAAAACAACAAGGGACTAGAATTTTGCTAACATGAAAGCAGCAAAAAGTAAAGAAAAATGTTACGGAAACAACCGAAAACAAAACTCTGGTGTAGTAAACAATTTCCCAATAAATTCCCTACTCGGCAACAAAAAAAAAAAGAGTTTAGTTTCTTTCTTTTGTTATTATGTTTACGAAGAATGATAAACTTTTAACCAAAATTTATAAACTTCCATCATATAATATTGACTGTCATCAAATACACGTTAAACTAAAACTTACCCCTGTTGCTGGAGTTAATTTTTTATTAACATTTTTATAAAAGAGGTTAGTTAAAGTATTAAGTTTTCTAAAGCTTTGAAGTTGATAGTATGACAGTAGTGACACGTTTCACAACTAGGTTAACGTTCTTAATTCTAAATTAGATTCACCACCACCATGTCTCGCTTTCTCCACCACCATCGTCATCTCTATTTTTATCAAGAAGGTGATCCAGAAGTTTACTAAAAGTTAACTAGTTTACAAAGAAAATTAAATACCACACAATACATTAAATTTGCTATGTTTTGTTAGAAAATTTAAGCGAAATTAGATGAAAACTTTGGAAAATTGAATCAACAAACGATAAAACTGTTTTGGCAAGATTATAAAATCAATAAATTCTGGATCACCTTAGTTTTGTCAAAAAATGTTTTCTTTCTTTCATTTTATTTTTGTTTAGTTTTATTAAAGCTGACCTGAAGTAATCGTAGCGGATATGGTGCCGGATATTCCTCTTCGATTTCTGTCTTGTAAATAGATTTACTAAAAACTGGTGGTAGATCATTGACGTCCTTTATATGGATGATTACAGTTGTATAGTTTTCATTTAAGCTGTCTGATGCGACCAGGGTTAGCTCATACTATAACCAACATGCAACACAACAACAACAACAATAGGAGACAATACAACAAAACAATTACTATTGTGTTTGATAAACTGAGGGGCGGATTGGGGGGCGGGCGTGATAATAGTGCATGTTTATATATGTATATGTATATAAAGCTGATCTTATCTAGATTATCTTCAACAATCTATTGTGCTTAGTAACATGAATCGAGGTAAATTTCAGTAAAATCAATTAACTGAATTTTAACAATTACGATTTTCATGTTGTCGTTCATTGGATTAACCAATTGTATTATGTTGGAACTTTGTAACTTTGTTGTTTGTCTTTTAAACTTTAGTCACGCTAAATAGTGACTGATAAAACACACAAATACACACGCACAAAAACTTGTTAGTGCAAGAAAGTCTTTAAAGCACTTTCTTAGATTAAAAACATTTATTTCCATGAAACTTACTGAAATTTCCTCGATTTCATTAAATAAAACAATAATACTGATAATGATAATAATAATAATAAAAGAACATGCGAAAATTCGCTGAAACTTGCTGTAATAAAAAATAATAATAAACAAAAATCATAATAATAATTGTAGTAAAGCATGCTAGTGGACACTCGCCCTAAGCACACTCTTTGGTAAATTCCGGTCATCTTCTTCTGTTATCTGTGTCCTATATGTAGGCCTTTCAAATACTGGCGGATTATCATTAACATCCTTAACGTGTATAACAACAGTTGTATAATTTTCTTTCAAATTATCGGATGCCGCCAACCTCAATTCGTACTATATATAGAATACAAAAAAAATGTACACCTCGTTTGATAAAACATGTGCAATCCTGAATGATATGAGTATACACAAAAGATATAATCTTACTCATTGTACTCATCACAATCAGGACTTCATACCTCGTTTTACAAACAAGGTGTAGGTTCAATAGATTCATTTATTTAGGCAGGCTTGATTGTTGTTGTATAATCTTTTATCTTACACTATTTTACAACAACAACAACAACAACAACAAATACAGGAAGTGCCGAAATATCCGGCCTCTATTGTAAAGTTCTGATTTGAACATCTGATCCTGCCTAATCCCAAGGGTTATACTAATCATGTGGACTATTCAGCACTTTTGGACGTAACTTAATAGTGAATTCCGGTTAGAAACAAAAGCTGTCAGTTGATTAAATATTGTATGTATATAGATATAGAACGAAATTAATGTTTTATTAGATTGAAGTACTTTGAAATTATAATTTTAATCAAATCTGTCAATCTAATATTTGTGTGTTGCTATTGATATTAATCATATTTGGTTCATTAACTCAATGAGAATCATTAATTAAGACTTAGAGGGGGTGACGAAAAAACAATGAGTGACACAAAGAAAAAGTGGGCTTCACTTTCGAAATAAACGTAACGTTTTCAAACTACCACAATCATGATAACCTGCAACATATAGGGGTAGAAATTGAGCTATTCAAGTTATTTATATTCAAATTTTTATAATTATGCAAATTTGAATTTCGAATATAAAATAAGGTAGTTAACGGTTTCTTTCTTTTTTTCGTTTATTTTTTTATTTATAACAAAAAAAAAATAACAGAAAAACTGATTGAATTTTATCTGAAATTTGCGACAGGTAGTTGATTTATAGAAATCTGTATGTGTACACGAAAATAATAAAAAAACGAGGGTTACGCAAATATCAATAGCTGATAAATTACGAGTAGAGCTATTGATAAAGCTAATATGTTTCGTTCTATATTTATAACATCCATATGTATACATAAAGCTTTAGATTATTTTAAATAGGATTTTCTGATTACATTGTAAAAGTTACGCCCATTTATTGCGTTTTTTTTGTTTTGTTTTTCAATTTAAATATTAATCAAAATTAATTTGATTTTATCAAAAACTTACCCTTTTCCTCGTTTCATAATCCAACGCTCCGGCTACATAGATAGCACCAGTCATATTCTTGACAGCAAATGCACCACCTATGTTACCGCTTGTGATCTCGTATCGAATACGAGAGGCTGGAAAAACAGAAAAAAAAACCAAAGATTATCATTTAATTGAAATCACAACAATAATTGGGAAAGCTTTTATTTATTAGGACTGTTTAAAATCGAATCCTATCTAAACAGGACTGTTTCCGTTTTTGGATTTAATTGACAAATGCAATATCCGTTCGTTGAAATAATAAAATTATGGGCGTAAAACGTCACCACAGATTTTATTGGAAATTCCTTATAAATACACAAACTTGTGGACTTTTTGTTAAAAACGTTAAAAACAAATAAAACCAGCTTTTCATGAAAGGAAATAATGTGTCTTTTCGTTTGTCAAGTGTTTTATTTCTAAACTATACCAGCAGTAGTTTGTTTCCGTTTTCCGGTTGTATTTATGTTGTTTAATATCAATAAATTATTATGTCTTGACGGATATAACTTGCTAATACAAATGAATTTTATGAGCTTTCGGCTGAAATTTGAACTTCATTAAATACAATTAGACTTTCTATAGTGTTTGGCTTAATTATATGGCAGTAAACAGGGCATAACAGTAAGTTTATGAAGAGAAATTATTTACTGGATCCACACATTTTCTCTATTGTAAAACAATAACTACAAACTAAAATCTCAACGATAAGTTGGCTGAAATAGCAGCATTTCGAAATATACACATAATTGTCTTGAGTGAAATCAATCAAAGCTGTGAAGTCCATTTGACGGTTTATCATGACAATGATGCAAAGTCTC
Source organism: Lydus trimaculatus (assembly GCA_037414755.1). NCBI lineage: Eukaryota > Metazoa > Arthropoda > Insecta > Coleoptera > Meloidae > Lydus > Lydus trimaculatus. Next base: position 75,413 of record JAZBGY010000162.1, on the reverse strand, counting down.
TTCCCTTATCAGCATGATACATAACCGTAATGTGTAATAAATAACCATGTCCTGAAAAGATGTTCTATTCCCTCAGTGCTTTCTGAAAGCGTATATAGGTACGCAACAGTGTGTAATGGAACTTCCTGGAATTCCGATAATCCCACCACCGTCACTGTTATGTATTGTACAATAGTTCTTAATTGCAAGGAAATTGTTATTGATGAAGCTAATAAATATGTGACATGACGGTGGTGGTGGTGGTGGTATTCATTAACCGACTATTTGCTTTTACTTGATGTATTGTCAATAGTAAATTGCTTAGGCAGTTATTTTCTATACAATCATAATCAATAAATCAACATAATAATTTGCCATGGTAATTCACGTAAAATCCTTATAATCCCAATTTGAAATTGTTGCATAAAAATATAAATTTTTGTTCGGATTTAAGTTAATGAACGATCTGCACGTATCGATAGTTCTAGCTGCAATAAATTGTTTTTATTACCGCCTCTGGACCGTTATCTTGTAATTTCAGCGTTATTCCGATTTTTTCCTCCTGTTCATTCCTTTTAACAATACCAATCCAACTGTGATAAATCACAAACGACATTTATTTACATTGATTGTCGTCTTTTAATTTCGATTTTTCCACAATGAGTATTCAACAGTTTTTTCTCAGATTTTTATAAAATTTATTTCAAAATATGATTGAAACGATACAAAAGAAAAAAAATTATAACAACCACGACAACGACGACGACGACAACAACAATAACGGTAGTTAGTAAGATATCAACAAAAATCTCGGTTTTATAAATTCTACAACTGGTTTGAATTATGCATCAACTCTTATTACAGTTGAACGTAAAACCTGAGCTTTTTGAATTATTGTAAATTGGAACTCTTTTTTACCATAAAGATTTTATTCCCTCGTGTAACGCAATTCGTGATAAAATACATCTGTCAAATTTTATAGTTTGATTCTCATGTTGTAGAGAAAATTTATCAGTGGCAATTGGAAAAGGTGAACTTTTTTTGACGATTATTACAAAATACAGAGAGTTAATTTTAAATTCGAAAGGAATTCTAATTGTTAATTGAGTACATCGAGAAAATTTCAACTAGTTGCTGAAAATCACAACTGGAACTTTTAACATTTAAGAGTGATAAATGGTTACAACAAATAACACAAGATTTGTATATTTTTAAGAGCTATGCTGCATTCATTTATTATATGTAGCTATATATATATATGATTTAGTCCAATATTTTAACAACTAACACCTGTAAATGGATTACAATTGAACAATAGTTGAGCCTTGAAAAATTGCTTTATCCACAAACAAGCTTGTTTATCGTTTTAAGGAAATCAATAAACAGTGATGAATTAGTTTCCCAACTTACGATATCAATAGTTGAAAACGTCAAGAAGTTAGTTATTCTGGAGTTTAGAAGCTCAAAATATACGCCATCTCTTTTAAACCGGACAACTTGACATCAATACAATAGAATCAACAGTAAAAATAGACATATAACGTTAAGACAATGGTAAGTAAGATAGCCACAAAACAAAGACATGTGGTTTAAATCAACCACAATTCAAGTCCATGATAAAGTAAAACGAGTCTGATACGAGGGTAATCCCAGAAGTAAGGTTTCCACCAGCTTTGGGGATGCGGGAAAAAACTTCGTGCGACTGTTGGCAACGCTGGGGCGTTTCCCCCACTCTCAAACAAGCTCCCGATCGGCACTACCGCCAAGTGCGAAATTCGTTTTTTAAACGCAAAAGGTGTTAAACCGATTGATACTCATCGTCAATTGACTGAAGTGGTGTAGGGAATTCGTAGCTGGACGTACTGAAATTCACAACGAAGAAAGAAGCTGGAGATCATCAATTTCCAACGAAACAGTCGCGAAGGTTGAATAAACCGTATTTGAAGATCTACGGATCATTCTGAATGATCTCTGCATTTTGGTTCCTGAGGTGTCATCCTAAAGCATCATTTATAGGATTTTGACAGAAACGTTACAATATCGGAAGATGTGCGCTAGATGAATCCTGCGACTGCTTACAGAAGCTCATCATTAACAGCCAGTTGACTTTTCCTGTGAATTTCTGCGCCGCCATAAAGACGAAAATGACAACTATTTGGTCTCTGTTTTCTAAGTTGAAAGAGCATCTGACCGGAACGCGCTTCAGCAACGACGACGCGATGAAAGATGAGTTTTTATGCTTCATCAACGGTATGAAGGCAAGCTGGTACCACATGGGCACGCAAAAACTGCCACAACGACTACAAAACTGCATTGACCGAAATGGTGATTAAGTAGAAAAATAACTGAAGGTTCTACTTTTAAATCAACATGTAAAATAAACGTTTCTGTTATTTCTAAAAAAAAATAAAAAATAGGAGACCTTATTTTTGGGATAACGCTCGTATTTAAGCGACATAAGTCAAGCTTTATCTTAAGTAACAATTTAGGGACAGAAGATGAACTGGGCCTAAATCAAACGAATAATTTAGGAAAAATGTGATATTTCAGCAAAGACTTCCATCAAGGTTCCTCAGCTTTACAGAATCACTCTACTCCAATTTCTTTGCATTTTTTTCTCTTTGTTGTGTTTAAGTCGACTAAAACAGAATACACATCAATCTCAATCATTTATCTCATTATTGAAGGAAAAAAAGTCCATGTCGTGAATATAACTGAATACAAGAGATGATCATTAAATTCATTAAATAATGTAACTAGATCGAATCAGAGAGTAATAAGGTGATTTACGACTTTGAAGTATAACTGGGGGAGGTTTGTTGTAATTTCTGGGATGATTGATGTCACACCAAAATAAAAGGTGGAAAGAAAAATTTTTTTTTTCATCGAAATAGCAATTTTTCAACTACAGAATCTGATTAAGATTATTTCAATTTTGTTGATTAAATTTGAAATGAAAATATCCAGATTTGTTTTTGTTCTTCCGATATTATTCATTGATTTAAAGACATTAGAAGATCGAGTATTTTTTATATGGTCGTTCGAAAATCATCGTAAAACTATAACGATATTTGTCATTAATTTGTAATTTTATCTAGAATTTCCACCATCAACGTTTTCAATCTAATCCTCCTCTAAAGTTAGATTTTATACCCACATCAAAGATCGATCATTTATTAATAAAGATGCCAACCAACATAAAAATGGAACTAATGGGAATTAGTAAAGTTAAAGTCCCAAATTGCGGCACTATCATAAAACTACTGTATTTTTTTTTATTATTATTATTATTATTATTAGAGTTTATCGATTTAACTTATATGTTTTTGCAACCGGAACTATAAATTGTAGAACCGTCATGACCTTATAGTTTGTATTTATTGTACGTGCTTTAGTTCCAGAATAGAACAAAGCAGCATTTGCTCTTTTACAAGACAAGACAGTAGAGCTTCTTCTCTAGGATCAATTCAATTGGAAAAAAGTTGAGTTGTCCTTAATTTATTGTTGAGTCGTGATGCAACCGTCCCAATTCAATTCCTCGAATTGAAACAGGTGAAATGCCATGTTTTAATGTTTTATTATAAATGGATGAACTGACTGAATGTCAAAACTCATTCGAGCTGATCTACTTGGATTTAGTCGATCTGACTTTCGGATAATCATACGTGTCATAGTGTGTTATCGCGTGTTACTCGAAAATACGACATTTTCTTCTCTTTGGACGAGACGAATTGTTGCATAAGTACCTAAAACGGCACCAAATGTTTACAAAACTTGATTTTTAAATAGCTTTCGTGTACGTTCTTTGATAGAACACGAATATCGTTTTAAAACTTCTTCATGTTACACTAACAAAAAATCTGTAGAAAAGTGGGAACATGAGCTTATACAGGTAATTGATACCGCACGCCATCCTCTTCAAAACTTAAATCTCTCTATATAACCGCAAAAAAACGTACTACAACATTCGATTGTTAGCGTTACAATTCTGTAAAACTGACTAAACGTGTATAGATCGACTATAACTACTGTAAACCAAAAACATCAATTTGTAGTGAAACTGTAAAGATCATCATTCAATGTCATGGAACTAATGTAATTTCTATCGATTCACTTTTAAAGATAAAATTTGTAGATCACCGAACATTATAGTGATCAAGGATTGTGTAGCAAATACTAAAATACTTCTTTTGAAAGAGGATCAGTATTTATTCTTTAAGTTTGTTGAAAATATTGTTGAAGCTTTTAAACAATAAACGAGCTTTATTTTCAAAGCAAAGCCAGAAATCAAAAAATAAATAAATAAATAAAAAAAATCTCTTTTCAGATCCTTTGATCAATGATATTTTACATTAGATACGGTATTTCGTAAATGAAATAGAAAAAAAAAACGATTACCGTTTGTGCATTTTCTTTGCTTTTCACGAAACAATAAGATACAACTCCTGAATTGCTTTTGTTGTTATCAGTTAAATTGAATTAACTTAATCAATGATTGAATTACCATTTACTATTCCATCATTTTGATTTATTACTGTTTGTACGTTAAATGAATTTGTTGAGAATTATAAGTGAATGGGTTTGTATTAACGAAGAGACAAAGTTTATTTGAAATGATGGTTAACACAGTTTGAGACTGAAATTTAATCGGATCTACTGTAAAGGTGATGTGTATTCGATGTAAGCATTTAGATTAAGTGAAAAGGGTAGTTGTTACAGTAAAATTCATGTGAGCTCATTACTGATGTATGACTGCCGCTACAAAGTAGTTTCTATTCCAACGATGGGGATGGATATACTTAAGAAAAACAAGATTGCTGTTGTTTGTCGTTTGTGGTCCCTTAGTACGACATCTCATTAACTATTACCACACCCACTTAAATGTTTGTGTCCTGATTTTAGTTGCACAAGTAGGATGACTTGATAGTTAATTGGTCGTCAGTCAAACTGAATTAGTTATCGACTTATAGTTAGTTAACAAGTGAATTAATTACAAAAGATGTTGCATAGTGTTCTTATAATAAATTGACACGACTTTAATCAATGAAACTGATTTCAATTTCAAATTACCAAAACGAATTTGTTTTTATATATATATGAAAGTTTCCAATTGGATACGCTTTTCAAGAAGAGGAAGTAATTGTTTTTATTTCACCAACTATTTCCGAAACAATTTGATTTTTTATTGTGTTGCACAAAGTAACTTTTAGGTTGTAGTGTGTTGACGAAACACTCGAATTGTATTAATGTAATAAAAACGTTGAAGGGAATTCTAATAAAAACCAACTGAATTTGCTACTACTTCACAACCTTTTTTCTTGGTTTTAGTTTTTATTGTAATTAACTTTAGGGACAAGGTTTAAATTATTATCTATTCAAGTTGGGTTGTTGAGTGACTTTCCAATTAAAACTGTTGTATAATAAACTTGTCCCTTGATTTTCATCAAGTTCATCGTGTTAGTAGTTATATAGTTTCGTCACAATTATACCTTCATATAACTTGAAGGACTAAACATAATATCCACCATTAAATCCACTTATTGAACTATATGTATGTGTTTTGTGTTTTTATCTCTATTTTATTTCCTATAATTTGATTATAACAATAAACTAAAATAATTGAAAAAAAAAGCAAAACAAAACAAATAAACGTGAAGCATTCACATTGTAAAATTGACATATATAGAGTGCTGAAATCTCGTTTATAAACACACTATTATTATAAATGGAAATGTTGAATAACAATATTGTGCAAAAAAATTAATTCAAAAAGATAGATTGTTTTGTTGTTGTGAAATAATGGAAATATTCTATCAATTCACGGCAAAATTACAAATGCGTAGATAGAGAGAAAATTGGCAATTTGAATACTAACACGGTAACAAAAAAGAATCACTCTGATATACACTCTGTGTTTGTATAATGTAGACAGTTGTGAAACACAAACCATCCTATAAGTTACAATAACTTTAACTCATTCAGCAATTTGTAATTTAGCATAAATGGAAATAGGTCGGTAGAATTAACAAAACACATCATAATGGTAATTTGTTGTTTAAAAACAAATTATTCATATGAAAAGCACACAAAAATACACCTTTCTCTACCAGTGCGTTGTGTAACCAGCAGAAACGGCGAAACAACCTATGGAAGCCATCGCAGCAGTCAGGGAATGTAGTTTAACAGTAGTACCGCTCTTAAAGATCATCATCCTGGTTTAGGGTGAATTTTAACAAATTAAGAACCACGATATGGGTAATACGTTCAAAAATATACTCTTGTAGCTGTGGTCTGTGACATTTATAAAATATATCCTAAGGATGTCTCCGAAGTCCCCTACTTACTCTACTCATTCACCCAACTTTCTTAGCGATATAATCGTGGGATAAATACGAACTTTTTGTTCTTGTAAGCCAAATAATTGTTTTCTGTGAAGTGATACTCTACTTTGACATGTATGATCTGTTAAAGGAATTAGCTTCAATCAAATTAGCTTTATATATCATTTGGTTGTGTCATATTCTATAATTTAATCAAATTTTCATCATGTTATATTCAATAAATACAACAAATTCCAATTAACATCAAAATCAACGGATAGAGGAAAAACATAGATTTATCATCATCAATTTCAAATAGTACAATGAAGATAAGACAATGGTATTGAAATGAAATGCTATGTAAATGTGCAAATATGGAAATTTCTGATAAGACACATATTACTAGATAATACACACGCCATTAGTTTGAATGACTTATGCCTTGTTTACACGAGTTTATACAATATGCGGCAACAAAATAGCTACACCGGGAACATCATCAGCACCACTTACTACCCATTACTCATTCCTAGTATCAATATTTCTCTTTATCTCATTCTAACTCAGTATGGAAGATGTGAGAGCGGGTAGTGTCGGTGCTCGTTCCTATGTAGGTACCTATTTTGCTATCGCATACTGTATAGTACTTGTCATGGATACTAAGCTGGCTTACTGGCAAGTGACAAGTATTCGTTTAAACGTTAGTATTAAGTAAACAGCAGTTACTAGCAAGAAATCGAATGTCACCAATCGTCACTAAACACTAGTAATACTCGTAGAATCATGTTTAGCAAATCGGAGAACTTTTTATTCACTTGCACTTGCAGATTTACTAATGTTTAGTAACTAGTCATGCTTGTTTACATGTGGGTACAACTGTTAGTGACAAGTGCTAGTGACAAGTACTGATGACAAGTAGTGAACTCGTCCAAACAAGGCATTACTTCTTGTACAAAAGGCGTGTTTTTGTCACACGACCGATGTGATACAATATTTTTATCGTTATTGACTGTTGTTAATCGTAATGCATTTGTTAAAGTAAAAGAAAATTTTAATATTTTTCTTAAGCTATAAACTGAACTTAATCAAACGAGAAAATCCCAATGTGTTTCAGCGACACCAATTTTCCGGAAGTAAAAGAAAATTTATATATCTTTCAGTTGATCGCACCTCTTTATAGTTTGATCCCTAGGATCACAGGGTAAGCTTGTCTTATATATTTTTTCTTCATCTTCCACTCTTTTAACAAATTAGCTACAATAATCCCACTTTCTCAAATGACAAATCCTTACAGTTTTAATTATTTTATCCTTCTTCATTTTATTATTATTCCCTACAAGATGGAAGAAAATAAACGCTTTCCAACATTAAATTAAAATTCTCATCATATCTTGATACATAAATTGAAAATATAGAAATGTCACTTCCAAGTTTTCAGTATTCCCGGACATTCTCTTCACATACCATCAATTTTGGAAGTATCGTAAAAGAAATCCACACCATCTATCTAACTAATTTAGGAGAGCAAAGTGGAAAGGGAGACAGAGACAGAGAGAGATAGAGAACAAAATACCTGAGTTCGTACACCTATATACATACATACACCACGATTTAAGTTCAATATTCGGCATATTTTTTCAGAGTTAAAGTGAAATATGAGCGTATTCTCCATATAAGGGCTGACAAAAGAGGACAATTATAGAATATTACCTAAAATGGAAAAAAGACATAAAGAATTCAATTTTTATGTTGAATAAAAAACGGATATTCGTATCTTTTAAATGGAATACGTGACAATAATGTGGATATGAGTTTTTTCAGGAAGTGAAAAAAAAAAAAATTTACAGCGTAATAAAGATGGGGAATCAATCAACCGAAATGACAAAATGAGAAAAAAATGAACGAGAACTAATCGCGTAAATGTACACATAAATGAAATTAGTTAATTTATCGAGTTTGTCCCACAAATCATCTTTTATCTATAAATATATATTCTTTTTTCAGTACAGATAAGCTTTATGTTTTTGTTCTATAACAAAATTTCAAAATTCTGATAGAAATCCATATTTATAACAAATATGGTTTATATTCCAGTAGATACATCCATTTCACTACTTTGTGTATTATACCGGCGATGTTTCATTATTTTTTCAACGTAGAATAGGTTTGCCAAACACGACTTACTAGAAAAATTCGCAACTTAACGAAGTCTAAAGCCAGATCCACATCTAACGAACGAGCACGAATGCACAATCAAACAAGAACGAATCTAGATAAACGTGCATGACTACGGACGAACATGAGCATTCACAGACAAACATGCCTGTAAATTCGCTTGTGTTTCGTTAGTTTGAGTAAAGGCGAACTCAAACAACTGGTGTGCTTGGCTAATATTTGTTAGTATCCTATCGTCTGTTGATAAAAATGGTACAAATCAAAGGAAACACAATTATTGGTCCACTTGACAAATCTGTAGTTGTCTACAATTGTAATTGCATTCACGTTAAATAACATCCACCCCTTACTATCATAAAAGCTGTATGCGCGGCGAATGTTTCAGTGTGGCCGCTATCCATGATGGTCAACACTCTTCATGTACAAATTCACTGGTGTATTTTTAATGAAAATTGTGCTTGTCGTGTGAGCCCCTTTGCTTTAGAAATGGCCTGTGAGCTGGTACACTCGCCTAGTATACCAATATTGGTGCATCGGCCAAGTAAATCAGTCGTCTGAGATCGCCTTAAAAGTAGTAAGACTGAGTAATTTACAAAGTCGCCGTAATACTGTTATTATAGCAAGCGCGGCCTTTTTTTAGTCCTTCATTAATTAAAAATAGATGAGAGGCAACAAAAGGTCGTGACGAAAACTGTCATTTCCAGATTTTCCGGCATGTCTTTTCCAATTAGCATTTGCTCCTATCTTTGAACGGTCATGTACGTTTGGATGGATTCGTTGTTATTTGGTTGTTCATTCGTGCTTTTTCCCTAGATGTGGACCAGGATTTAGATGATTGAGAACAGCTAGAAGGCAGTCGAACCATCAAATTGGTGTGATATTGCAAATAATGAGAGGAGAAAGGTTAATATTTCACGTCTTTTGAAAGATATCGATATGGCGGAAAAATCTCGATCATTGTTAAAACTGAAAACGTATTTTACGCGTGGGATTTCTATGACAAAAAAAAAAGAAGAAGATCTTTGACTTTTTCTTGTGATTTTATCTTTTGATTTATGTACATTTATATGGCAGTAGTAAAATTTCAATCAATGCTAAAAAGATTCTAGATTTAAGGACAAAAGAGGGACAATTTAGAATATCATTGAAACTTTAGCAATATTTCCAAGAATTGACTTTGTTCACAGTTGTAAAGACTGAAAATTTGAAGTTTAAAACAATCACCTGAAGATATTTGATATAAAATCGCATTTTTATCGAATAGTACTACTTTATTCTACCACCACTTACTAAGCAGATTTGTACAAGAAAATCGCTAGTCCAGAAGAAGTCATTATTTTAAAATCTTTCCGATTGTTATAATTATTATAAACAATTTTACTTCCAGCGTTTCCAGTTTAATAGAGCAAACTCTGAAGTTTCTATAGAACGAAATCGATATCTCATTTCTTACAAAGAAAGGCAAAACTATAACTGAAATGAACTGAAGAAACACAGGACAATAAGTTTCTAGTTCGCATAGATTCTATTCTAGTCATTTAATCCGTCTTATTTGAAATAGCAAATCTACAATTTTTAACAATTCCAGTTGAGTATTTCTAGACCGATTTATGGACTTTACTTAAAATAAACACAACTACAACAACGAAGATTGTGAATCCCATAAATGGTGTGGTTTTAAAACAAATCTAGGAAGATTTGTAGTCACTGTTGCATTTTATTTTTCTTTGTATCTGCTATCTTGCTAAATTTATAACAACGATTATCGCAAATATCAAGATAACTATCAATTTATTGCAGAAGTTCTAGTTTCTGTAACTCAACATCCAGATATACTATGTCTAGTTTGAGATGATCAACTTAGCTTTAATTGCCCTCAATTTTAGTGTTCTGTCATACACAACAGAATCGTACTGTGCAGTTGGTTAGTTAAGCCGACCAAATCGAAATGTACCAACTATATGTTGGATTTTGTTATAATTTTTGCATGATCTTGTTAATAATGGGAATACAATCCAACAACCTTAGAACTCTATACATCAATGTTTTTTCGGTTTTGTCTTTTTGTTTGCTTCTAAAAGAAGCCTGATCTATCGCTGAATGGTAAATTTTCACATCAATACGTTAGTAAAAGGAAACACATAAATCTAGAGCTTACTTTTATAAATAATGCAACTAACTTACATTCATCGTGATCTTTGGCGGTGACTGTAAGAACTGTATGTTGGATGTCTTCGTTCTCGTCCACTTCCGCCTCATATAACGCCTTATCAAAATACGGTGGATTATCATTCTTATCAGCGATGCCAATACGGATGAATTTAGTCACTGTAACAAAAAAAAAACAAAAATCATATTTTATCTTTAAAAAAAAATTATTTGCAATTAGTGTTAACGGAATAACAGAGAGAAAGCTAAAGTAATTTGAAACACCACTTCAATTTCCACCCTCATGTTTACGTGTTGATTAGTTTATCCTAACAATTAGCAAAATCCGACATTTTTACAGAAAAAAAAATACTCGTTAGATTTTCGCTAATGGTTCACGTTGTAATTGAATTTTAATTTTTAAACAACCCTCAACAGACGTCACCAACATCAACAATAAAAAGTCTGTCAATATTCTCGAATTTTTTAATGATAATTAAAAATCACGCCTTGTCAACAATTAGTATGAATTTTACGATTTATTCGTAAATATTTTAACACGATCTCTTGCAATGTAGAATGCCTTTTGCTGTTTTATCGTCATCGTCATCGTAATTCCACCCTTTTATACCCTCCTTTGAAACATTCAAGCTGTTGTCGCTATAACGATTTAATTACGGACTAACAAGATATCCTAACAGTAGTAAGATTAGGAAGTTAAGGTACATCTGTGAAAGCTCAAAGCTCGAAAGTTTGAAGTATACGTAAATAATAAATGTTTCACTTTTCGTCATTTGAATTTCTTATACGAATAGACTTACGAGGTTTTTCTTTAGTCAAGTCAACTGTAACAAAGTTGGACATTGTGTGGAGTTTTATCGGAATTCTTTTACGTCAACGACAAGAACAACAACAACAATGTAGAAACATAAAAATGAAGAAAATTTCTGTGTTACGTGTCATATCTTTTACCAGTTAGTCCATAACGTTTCACAACAGTAGCATACATACGATTTTATATTTTGTCTATGTTTATTTTTGACGCTTCACTTAACAACAGTATCACTTTAAAAGTTGAGCAAATATTCTCCTGAAGGAGAAAAAAAATAGCCAGTGCTCTATGTTGTCTTGTCGATTCCAGTAAAACACTATTATTCTAGAGCTTTATCAACCCTTATAGTTGAGAGGAAAGAATGTATCAGGGGTGAAAAAAGTATATAAAAAACCCTCTATTATCTACAGTAAAGGAAAACTAAACATAGAAATTTTATAGAGACTGTCCACTTTAAAAAAAAGACTCTTACAGGTTGTGAGTAACGAAATTTATATTTGAAAAATCAATTCTGCACTGATTGCTTTATACGTTTGGAACAACATTAATTTCTAATATCTCTGGATTAAACAAAAGTCTCTTATTAGGCTCACATACAACTCAGCTCCAAGTTGGATTAGAACAGCCTGAATTCTCTGATAAAACAATGATCATCACCTCTATTGTGATATAACAGAACTTATGTAGAGATAGTAAAAAGACTATTCATATCAAACAAAAAGCAAAGACATTAGAAATTTCGGTGATAGAATGAAAAGAATTCTTTATGAAACTGTTCAGCCCTAATTACATCCCTAAGGCCATAATTTCTGATTATTTAATGGAATAGAGCGACTAATAGATGGAAGCATATCTACCATCAGATAAGTTAATCAAAGATAGGATGATAGCTGAATTAGTAGTGTTGAATAGCAATAATTGGAAGAGCAGATTAGTGGACACGTAGTATATTATTTCAATAAACTATAATAGCTGGAAAAACTCCGAATCATTTGCTACACTAATATTGTGAATTTCATTCGAATGTAAGTACGCTATAAAAGAACAAAGATTAATGCTTCAGTAAAATGATCGAAGAAAAAAAAACGAACAACAACTGCTGAAACAATGAACGTTAATCGTGTGGAAATAAAACCGGAATTTTGTTTCAATTTAATTCGCATTACTAATTTGATTGTTTTTTTTTAACGAATTTCTTACAAAAAAAATTAAAATCAAAGCCCTCGTGTATCTTAATGTATTCTTTTGAAAATTCTCAAAGATAGTTAAATATTCAAATCCAGTTGAACTTATCGAATATGATGAAGTCCTTAATTAAGTTCGAATATTGAATTGTTTAGGTACAGATTTTGTTTTCAAACAAAGACTAGAGAGAAAGATCAATACTTACAGTTCGAATCGAGTTTTTGTCAAAGTAGCCTACAAATTTTATCATTTGGAAAAATTACACCAAAATATCGTAAATTTTTAATTTTGGTTCTGTATCGATCAAGAATGGGATGTGGTTGAGAATTTTAACGAGTAAAGTCGATTGCGATTAGAAGAGAAACTTCAATTCTTACACTTCCACTTTTTAATTCAACAACATTACCCTAGTTCGTTTTTTTTTTTATCTGTGTAGGGGATGAATATCAGTCAGATTCCGCACTAATACAAATTGAAATCAATTCAACCTGATAATATAGGGGATGAATTCAAATCGAAACATAGTTCATTTGGATAATGGTAATTGATACAAGAAATTATTGGGTGGATAAATTGGCTTTGACCAACATTATTCCGATTGTAATATTAAATTGTTATTGTTGTAAATATAGAACGATATTGTTACAATTATCCTATAACGTTTAGAAATTGTTGATGATTTGTTATAAATTTGTTGTTTTTCGAATAACAATTGTTCCGTCATGTTCATCTCTCCGATTACCGACAAATATTCAACGGTAATTGGAAATATATCCTTCAACAAGGCGAATGAATTTGTAAAGCTTACATATATTTTTTTTTTGTTCCGTTTCGATGGTTGTTTACATCGTTATTTCACAAAAATTGTTGCGTGATATGTCAAAAACCGTACTCAACGTATCTATGATGGAGTATAGAAGATGAAGAAACGGTGTGTACAGCAATAATAAACAACAGACAAATAACAAGCAAACTTTCTGTTTACATTTCCAACTCTATCAACTGTCGGTAACTGAATGTTTGCTTATTTTAAAGATTTAAATTAAAATTAGAGTAATGGATCATTCTTTTTTTCCCTCATATATATTATAAAGATATCTTTTTTTGACTACATGTCATCTACAATTAGACAATAGACAACAAATTGAATTCATTCTCATTTTCAGTTAGTTGAATGTTGAGAGATAACATTGAAAATGTAATTATTTCAAACAAAAGGGCACGGAAAATAATAGAAACTTCATCTACTTCAACTAAGATAACAAAAAATTATTAATCACTAATGGGATTTTTTTCAATAAAATAATCTTTCTCACAATTGAAGTTAACTGTATTTAAACAAAACCGGTCGAAAAATCCGTACGTAATACTCCAATAAGTGTGAAAGAAACGGTATAACAATTCCAATATGTTAAAATGAGATAATTGATGGTAATACCATACGTCAAATATCGTTGATGATTGATGGAAGCTGATAGTTTTATATTTATTACATCGCTTCAACTCATTAAGTGTTTTTTTTTTTCCCAACTCAAGCCATTCAGAATCACCCATACATGCTAGTTATACTAAGCAAAGAGCATTTCTATGCAGCTTATTTCATCAAACCGTGCATGGAATTTCACAGAGTTGGAACTAGGGCATAGCGATGATTATAAACAGAAAAAAAAAACGCCGGGTATGGAGATGTTATTTTGCAATGATCTTCAAGTACCCTAAATCCGGCCCTGGAATTTCATGCACTATATTTTGTCAACATATGATACTTCTTATGTTTTGTTCGACAAAACGCAATATATGTTTTGTAAACAACATGTATATGGATTTCGTACGAATCTGACTTGTGTAAATTTACAAGAAACAACCAAAGTAAAGAATTGGTTGCCTTTGGGCGTCTTATAGCTTGGCTAACATCAGAAAAATATCCCTTTTACACCCACTATTTGCAGAAAATCGATCGATTACTACAACTCGTCTAGAACTAGAAGATGTAAAGACAACATTTACCTGTACGTATTATTGGAAAATAAAATAATAACGTTGAGTATTTTTTGCAATTTTTCCATTATCTTTACTATACAATAGAAAGATATTGGTTAGAAAATTCTATGATCCGATTACGATACAATAAATGGACTGAATAGAGAACGTTGGCCAATTGGTGTTCTAGTAATGAACCGTTACAGCCAATTTAGTGTGAACGACAAGATCTAGGAAATTTTCTACGAATCCAAGTGGAAAAATTAAAAATCGTCGACCCAAAAGTTTTACAAATATTCAAACTTACTGTACAAGAAAAAAACACAACATTTTCCTCTCTAGTATACGTTGAAATAACTTGAAATAACTTGAAAAATTTCTACATCGTTCATCAATTTTCTACAACACTGACATTAATGTAAAGATACTCGGATCAGATTTCTTATTTAATTATTTTCAAATTTTCCCTACAATTCTCTTTTAATAATTAACGCGTTGCGCTATATCTTGATGACCTTATTCAAAATTCATAATGTAATTGTTATACTAAAAGTTAAGACATTGTGAACGTATACGGTGCCAACAGCAACAACACCAATTTTATTCTCAAATTAACGTCTTCAATTGTAATTATAGGACTGTAATTATAAGAACGGCTTTAGTAGGATGTATTTTGAGTGATGATTACGGTAAGGGACTACCTTTACGGTTAGAATTCTCTATCATCTTCCATTATAATTCTGTGATTTCGTCTAAAGTTTTCCCCCATACAATAAACTTTACAAAGACTGACTAAAAGATAACAATCGAAAATAATGTCAAAGAGAGATAGAGATGTTTGAAATTTTGTAAATTTCTCAACATGAAATTTATGTACAACGAACAAGAGGCTTTTGTTGCATAAATTCAACACTGTAAGTCTTTTCAAATCCAATTATATGCTAATTTGTAACATCAATATACTTTTTGTTACAATTCCGTCTATATAATCGATAATTTGACGATTCTACCTGAGACAGATATACCTATCCGCATATACAGGAAATAAATGTTTGTAGAAGCGGAATTGAATAAAATACGAATGTTCGTGTAGTGAATAATAATAATGTTGGACTACCTTGTAGAATTCAACAGTAGATAAACATTGGTCAAGTTTAATTAACGGTAGGCCTAACTAGTTGGTCAATAATTAGAATTTCAAAAGTTGGATAATTTAGCAAAATACTTTAATTATGTTTCCTGGTGATTTTCAATTAAATTCCACCATTTTGGATACATAAAACAAAGTAATAGATGCATTCTTTAATGAGAAATAGTGATGGTGGAACGTAAACGGTTGAAGTTTCCATTGCATTCACCATGTGTCTCCACCACTGCAAAACTTATTTAGATGCAAAATATGTTAATTTAAGCAATATAGTTTACAGAAAACATGTATTTATAACAAATATTTGTTGTTGAAAATTGCTTTGATGCTCAATTATGTAAACAAATTTGTAACTCTAGGGATAAAATCTACATTTTTGATCCGTAAACCGACAAATCACATTAGTAGAGATGCAACAATGAAACCTTCTCATTATTAGTAATTACCAAACGTAGTGTTATACTTGACAGCAATCTTAATCGCTTCCGCTTACAATTATCCAAATAGAAGTAACATTTTGGATTGATACACTAGTCACACATTTAATTTTATTCGAACATCTTCGATTAAGTGAAGCTCTTTGGCTCTTAAGCGATCCTGTTGAAACACAAAGAGAGTTCTAGCTAAAGTAAGATTCACTGTGAACTTTAAAATAAATTGTGGATCTTCTGAAATGACGGCAAGCGTTTTATCAAAGGAAAAATTACCATCATACTTTTCTAACAAAAAAAAAAAAATGAGAAAGTTTGGAATATTATGATGGTGATGAATGTTTTATTGTTTCAGTTTTGCTTCATCTCATTGAGTTCTTATAGTTTTTGAGAAGTGACTTGGCAATTGTTGCACATAAGTGTTCAAGCTGTTGCAAATGTCTAAAGTTGGATTCGTATCATTAGTGTTTTATAAATGAATTGTGCATACAAGAAACCAACACTTATACTGTAAGGAAACATTTATTACACTTTCGGAAAATATTATTGATCAAGATGAAAACGAGAAGAGATAGAATCAGTCGTTGATGAAATGAAAATGACAGCAAAGGTGTAGTAAGCCAAAATTGAGGTAATTTCTATAAGCGTCAAAACTCGGAACAGTTGTGAATATTATTTGATCTATTTCACACCCTTTATACTCGAGATATGTTTCTTCGTTTACATCAAAGGCCAGATAGAAAGCCATCGTATCGTTAGTGATGGAAAGATTGATTAGCTATAATGTAAAGTATAAAAAATGCAAGAAAATGCTTTAAAAAATTGCAATTTTCTTGGAAATATAGAAACACTTTTAGTCCGCCTTATTACATTTGGAAATTGAACTTAAGCCAAACAACTCTATTTCAATGTTATTTTGAGCAATTCAACACTCCATTTTCTGTAGAAAAAAATAAATACATTTTTTCTAATTTCCATTACAGTCAAACAAAAACAGAATTTGTAAAATTTATAAAAATAAATCACCAATAAAACTTGGAAGCTCCACGTTTACTATCGTATTAAATTTTTAATAAATAAAGTGTAAGCTTTTACGGGCATTTACTAAGTGAACAGTAGAAGAATTAAAGTTTTTGTTTTGACCCATATATGAAATTGTGAATTGTGAAAAGTTGTGTGGTAAAACGGAAGAAGAAAATTTTTTGACTGAAAAATCTCTACAAACAATAGAAAAAAGAAAGTAATAAATAAGAAACCCAACAATAAAAGACATCAAACTGTGTATCATTTCTGGGGAGAAATCAACATGAATTCGCTCAAATGAACAGTGGCGACGCCTCCAACTAAGCATCTTTATGGGGTGGCTACATTTCCACAAATATATGGTACTAATACATCAACTTTAATGATGCAAAAAAACTAGACCAATTTTATAGCTGTTCATTTTTTTCATTGAAATTTTCATAAGACTTTCATCCCTTATTGTTCTAATTAGTTTGATTGAGTGTTAAAGTTATACCCTTTTTTTGGGTGTGTTGTAGTGAAAGAATGAGAAAAATAACGAGAGGAAATGTATTCAATTGAATTCTAAATAAGGAGGAGTTACATTCAAACAAACAAAAAAAAGATTTAGAGAAAAACCTGTCGATAATCTCTGCTGCTCCTCTCCAGTAGATTTCCTTAAAATATTCCTTTTTTCCAGTAAGATAAATTACATTTCTTTATTCTTCTTTGTAAGTATCCTTTTTTGTCGTCTACCTTTCAAAATTATTTCAAACTCTAACAATTTTTCCTTCTCACATCCATATTTTATCGATTCAATTGAATTTTAAAGGTTGAATAATATAAATCTGTGAGAGTTAATTGAATGCATCAATTCAAACAAGAATGTTCTGTCAAATTTTGCGTATAATTTATAACGTTTTGCCTAAATGTGTATAACAGTGAAGGATTGGGGGAGAGGAGGATGAGAAAAAAATGTCCATCGAAATGGAATTTAACAGACATTCAAATCGGTATAAAAACCGACTAACAGTGACAGTTTGGACCAATGATATCCAGGATGATTTTTTTTTTTTTTTATTCCAGGAAAGTGTCATTTAGATACTGGTTCAACGTTTTATTAATAAAATCCGTCTTTGAATTGAGCTCAACTTCAATTCGTATACGAGAATTATGTTAAAACAAAAAATTACAAGTTTGTTATAAAATAAACGCTACATTCGTTTTACAGACATGAATGAAAGAGTGCACTTGAATACGTAGCAATTAAAAGAGCACGATTTATTCTTTCGTTCATTCCCAAACTTGGTCGAGTTTAAGATGAAGGAATAATAAAAAAACTGCAACACGAACGATTAAAGTGTTGATCAATCTGTAACGCTACAACTTTAATTATAGCCACATGAATCAAAACATTGATCGCTTCCAAAGTTTTCCAAAACAACAAACAAGATTTGTTTAAACCTTTATGTTTCAAATTTTTGTTTCATTTCTTTGAAATGAACGACCGGTTATTATCATTTGTCTTTCCTGTAGTACTTTACCAGGTTTTTTTTTCTCTCCAGCGAATTTTTTGACATTTTGCGTTTGTTCATCTCTTGGGACTTCTTTCGCTTTAAAACACAAAGACGGATTTGTCTTTTGTCAGACATACTTTTTTGATGAATCTTTGTGTGGAGAAAAAAAAAACAGAAGTTAAGAAGGTATAATCAAATCAAATTCAACTAAATATACTTAAGTGTAGATGTGATTTATATAAGCTTTAATATTTTGCATATTGATGAATGTTTTCATATTGATGAAGAATGTCACTGATAATTCATTTATTTTTCAGTCATTAAATTGCAATGTTCCATCAACGAACTATAACAAGCGTTAAATTGATACATTTCGACATTTGTCCAGTTTTAGTTTGTCGAGATAATCAGTTTTAATTCTTTTCAACAGTTTTAATTGCATTCGCTTCACAAATAAATCATTCTCTATTGAGACGATTTATAAAAACTTAAATAAAGAACTGGGATAATTCGTTCAGAAGAGAAGCATCAATGATTTTAATTTGATTTCAACCAAACCTACGTCCTTTATGTTATTTTTCTGGCTTAAGTAAACTCAAAAATATCGCTAGAAATGCGGTCCAGTTGCCACCAAAATTTGGTCATTATAACTGAAACTTTTGCGTTATTATTTTCATATATTAGCTCCGAATTCTATAGAATCTATTCGATCCTAATTAAAATCTCAATTTGCATCAAACAAACGTTTCCATGTACAAATCTAGTGAATGAGGAAAGAAACTGGATTGAAAAGGATTTAGTTTGAATACTGGATCGCATTTAAGTTCGTATTGAATCTATTTAACACTTTACTACAAGTACGACAAACAGTAAACCATAATACTATTGAGTTGGGTAGAATAAGATTAAGTACTCGAATTGTAGTAAAACCATTATCATCGACACTAACAAAATATGAAAATTAATCGATTTATATGCCAATAATGGTAATTTAAATTGATACTAATGGAAGAAAAAACCACGTTACAAATGATCATTTTTCTACAATTTCTTGCTTTTTTACACTCTTATTCTCGGTGGTTTTCTCGTAAAAGTACTATAAATATAATGCAATCAAGTCACGAAAACCATTAGGAATGCTAGCTTATTACGTGAGCAGATAAAAACAAGAAAATAAACTACTTATGACAGATACACCTCAAGTTTTTAAAATTTACTATCTTTCACCATTAAAGGGCAAAGAAGATTTAACTTTCATGGGAAAACATAAATCATTATGTAAGACACAATCAATAACCGCAAAATCGATCTGTGTATAATTAGTCTAGAGAGTGTTTGGGTGATTTTATTAAATTACCTATCAGAACCCAATCCTTTACACAATATAGACCTGATTTTTTATGTTAATAGTTTTGCCTAATTGATCAAAGATGATTTATTTAATTTTTTAAAATTCAAATCAAACCATTATATTCCACATTGTGGCAAGTTTATCGAATTCTAAAAAGCGACTATTGTTAGATTTTCCAATCTTCCAACGACAATAAACTAGTTATTAAGTTTTTCATATTGAAAATAGAAAACACGTTTTGTGAATTTCACAAGTGGAAAATCTGCCAATTTTAAACGCCACTATCAGAAAAATTTGGTTTTTTATTTTATTAATTGACTAAAATAAAATTTTTCCATTAGACACTAGAGATAACAATAATAATAATGATAATAATAAAAAGAAAATATTGCACAAGATAAACATGAAGATTTGTTTGTATGATAAAGCTATCAAAAACAGAATCCGAACTTTATTTTTCTTATTAGTTGATAAGATTGCGTGTTGTGATAAAAACAAAACCAACCTCTTTTGTTTTTCCCCAAACAAAAACAACACGAAAAGAAAAATTTACCTAAATAAGTACTGTTGGTTAACACCCAAAACACCTTAAGAGGATCAACCATTACACAATGGACAAAACACAAAACCAACACATTCACATTTCTATTAATTCGATGAAGAATTTCACGTAATGTTATTATTATGATTGAAATGATTCGTGTTGTTGTTGTTGTTGTTATCATCAAGCACGGGTCATAGTGACTGAGATATTCCGGTGCGCTTTACCCGGATTCATATTGATGGACCTGCGCGTATCCACCACCCACATCTTTAACCAAAATTACCACCAATAATAAGAACAACAGAGAAAAAAAAACACATAAATAAATTAAATTTAGAGAAAAAGCACAACAATCAAATTTGTCGGTTAGTTGTGTTTTTATCGAATTCTAATTTTTTATAAATCAGTATTTTAAAGATATTGCAATGGAAATAAATCGATTTATTGAAAATTTTTGAAGTATTTTGAAAGCATTAATATGGTTAAAAGTTTGTATTATGATTGATGATAATGTGAGTGTGAAATGGTGGAGGCGCCAGGTAAGTTTGCAAAGTTGTTTCTTTTTTAAAACAGACAACTTTTATTCTATATTTTCTTTAAAATTCGTGTGCTAAAATGGGTTTTAACGGCTATTTATTGCGATTATAAACAAAAAATAAATTATTTCTTAAATGCTTTACCGACAATCTACATATATTGGCGCGCGAAAATGGTGGATGCGCCGGGCAAATTCAAGAATTGTTTTGAAAAGCTTTACCGACTGATTTTGAGTAATATTTTTAGCAATTCTGTAAATAGATAGTGATTCTCACTTAATGTACGTACTGTGAAACAGAACTAGATTGATAACACTATGCGAATGACAATATTATCAGAATCAACACTATAAAAAAAAGCAATACTAACAATTATTATCTCGTTAACCCCAGCAGAGAAGACACATATTTATCCCAACTGTCACACACTCAAATTTAGTATACTATTCATGAAACACCCTGTGTGACAGCTTACTTTTTCCGTATATTTATCTTTTCAGTTTTCAAGTACAGTTTTCAGAATAAAATATTAATCTTGATTACATTAGGCTTGAGTCCACTATATTGTACGTGTGCTTCATAATTCACAGATTTACTGCTAACTGTTAGCTACGAAAATCTGTAGTGTATTGCAATTGCACCTATCTCAGTTGCACTTACAACATTAATCATAAATCCTGTAAGCTTAATAGATTAGTTTTAGTATATAGAGAAAGCAACGTCATCTTGTTTTGCACATCTGTACAATTTTCGACTAGGTAAAGGATCATTTTAAATAATGATTCATCCAACTGACACAACAACAACAACATGCATCCTATTTTAAAATGATATATACTCATCTAAGACAAGTGACAAATCCACATAAGATCGATGAAGATATTCAAATAAATCTACACGACATTGTAAAATAATGAATCTTGAATATTAACTGGAATGAATAATTAAACAACTAGTTCAAAGTTCAAGTCGTTACTATTGTTGTTGTTATTATGATTATTGTTGACAACATAAATTAGATTATTGCTGTTTTTGTTGAATAAATCCAAAATCTTGGTTGGTATTCTAACATAATTTACTGATGTTTTGATTCAAGGCACCAACAAACTTCCTCCAGAAATCGACTATCTTTGAATTACACAAAAACACACTTATATCAGTCGAAAGCTTCTTTATATTTGAATACTAACGATCTCCTAGTTTCTTTTCTTTTTATATCAATGGGTATGGACATAAATAATACACGTACGTATGTAATAATCCTGAATATGTTTCTTTGAAAATTCAGCGATGATAGCAAGCATACTCGAATATCATAAATCAGACATAAAACTGATGTGGAATAAAGATTTTCCAAACTATGTACGGATATGAAAGTAGAAAGAAAAATAGAATTAAATGATTTATTCTATATTTGTAATTTTTTGGTAAAAAAAAAACAATTCTCTAAATTACTGTATTGGATTTGAGTTGATTCCTATTTTGCATAGATAATGACCGATCCGTGACTTCGACTCCAACTTGAACAATTAGTGATAATTTCTCATTCGAAATTTATTAGAAGTAATCTCCATACAGAATTCGATTGTATTTCAATTTGAATTAGCTATTGCGGTTGTTACATATTAAATTTTTTTGTTCTGTTATTATGCAACATGTTAACTCCGAATATCGAATAAACTGTCAAGCTGTTGCCAGAGAATTGTTAATAACTACTTCACCCCATTTCTTTCGTTTTTATTCTATTCTATACTATATTGTAGTATATAAAAAAATAAGGGTATTTCTTCAATGCTGCAATGATTGACCATCGTTCTTTATGATATATGAACATGTCGTGGACAAAAACCTTCCCAATAAAATTGAAACTGATGATATATCCGGTTTTTGGTATTGTTCGATATTCTAGCGCTTATATGTAGTAAACAAGCTATATTTTTCTAATATGTCAATCTGTTTTCCAGTAGGATATCACCAACTAGACCGTAAGGATCGTTACCAGGTTTCCAAACAGTATATGTTTGAATCGTTAACGAGAAACCTTAGAGTTATTGTTGAAAACAATCGACCATCTCTCGTCAATCAGCAAAAAACGAACAATTAGTAATGGAAAAGTAGATATACCTATAGATTATGACATTTTACAAATTTGAACACGTCTGCTGTTACCATAACAAATTTATGTTGGAAATTCAAATAATAATGGCTTGATTGTTGGTAAATATCTGTGCGTGTTATTTCAACCTTCTATAGATTCAACTTTCCACTATCCATTCCAATAAAATTACTGATTGGATAACGTAACCAATATTGTTAAATGTTTGGATATTATGATAGCGATGTTAGCAGACTATAATGGCAACATTTCTGATTAGGCATATACATAGATAGAGTGCAATTACCGTCCGCATACCTTACAGCTACATTTTCGGGGAAAGCTATAATCAGAACACAATGACGCTGGTAGAATCAGGTTTTGTTGCATTAGAATTTCACAACAATTTCTAGCGAAAGAAATCGAATGTGTTGATTGTGTTTACGGGTGATGATCTTTTATATTGCATCAACTTTCCCCAAGAGATTCCCTATTTTTTCACTGTCGACCAACATTGTGAATTCATAGCATCTTTCCGGGGGTGAATTTATTTCAAGAATTTTAAATTATTCTTTATACAGTACGAATATAAGACAATTATTCTCGTTTTTGAAAGGAAAATATATAGGGATTAATATTTTAACAGTGAATGTTTTCGCTATTATTATATTTTTTTTCCGGTGGAATTACACGGTCCACTAGTTATATATTGTGTATGTTATTGCTTCGTTAACCAGAAAAAAAAATGGACTGTAACGATTTTCTTGAATTATCTAGATAGTTCGACATACTTCGAGTGTATTTCTTTGATAATCTTTAAGAGCTTAAAATCTACTTACAATTTACTATTTAAGAGACAAATCGGAAATTAAAGTTTTACATAATTATAGATTCATTTACAGAGATTTTGCGGGTGTTGTTTGAGATAAAAGCACCACATAGTTTCCGGACTGATTGTTCAATTAGGGCAAATTTCACAAGGCAATCAATGCACGATCTGGCTGATTTAAATGTTCGTTACTACAGCAACTGAGAAACTTTCGGCAATTACTTAATAATCAACAGAAAGTTCAGGAAAATAGTAATGCGAGTGCGAAAACGACATTTAAACTATTTCTATTGGCTGATATTCAGGGTATGTTGAATTGTAGAAGAAATTCGATAGACGTTTGTAACATAAAATAAAATTTATGTAGAAATATTGGAATCATTGCACCTGATACAGGAAATAATGTGACCGACTTGTCTTCATGGGGTTGTATATCGGCTATAAATCCATGTTTACAGACTATGATCCTAGTAAAACGCTTAGAGACTACCTCAACATTACTCGATACACACATACAAACTAATATATTTCATCAGATTGCATTAAACATGCACTACCATCATGTCTCAATCCACCTTAATACCAAGATTCTAAATTTAACAAATAGTTGATGAGATGCACAGTTGCAATAATTGATATTCTATTACCAATATTTACATTTAAAGGCAAAATGATTCAATGAAAATAAACCGTAATGTTTTTGTTATTCAATGTGGTAAAACTGAAATTATCTTGACGTTTGTAAGTAACAATTCAGAACCAGATTTCATCAGATATAACTCAAAGTTTTAACAAAAACATTAATTAATTGTTGGAAAATTTTTATCAAATGAACATCTGCGAAACGAGCAATTCTGAAGTCGTCACAATTAACTTTTGAATTCTACCCTAATACATACAGGGTTAGTCATTTCAAGCTACATTTTCCGTATTTTTCAGAGAAACGAAACAAAAACACAAGAGTAGAGAGCGGTACTCGAGCTAAAAATGCCTTGATCGAAAAATGGGCCTTATCGACAGAAACGTTTATAAAATGAAAAAAATGGTCAATATCTCTCAGAATCTATACAAAAATAAATAAAGAAGTACTACAGCTGAAACTCAGTAATGTATAGAAATCGACATTTTCATTAAAGAAAATTCGAATACTTTTCGACGTTTGGTATTTTAAATAATTTTAGTTGACCTACATTTAAAGGTCAGTTGCATTGTTTATCTTTCCTTGACATTGAACTCATTGTTAGATATGTTGACGTGTGCATCAGTTCGTTTAAAATATATGCGTGGGCGATGTTTCCATTAAACGATCGTCAGTTGTTTACCTAAACGCTTCGCCTTATTATTAATAGTTTATTCAAAATGAATCAGTCCAAACGTTAATAAATTCCAATCACGTATGATTTTAAAAAGCCATTAACCTATTTATAAATCGAATTTCTATTAAAATTAGGAAAAATTTGCAAACTTCTCCGATTTTTTTTCCAATTAAAATGACGATTTTTGAAAACGAGAAATATTGTTACAATCTACACATTCCGGAGTTTCAGCTGCAGTGGTTCTTTGTTCATTTATCTATAGTTTCCTAGAGATATTTACATTTTAGAAAAACTTCTATCGATAAGGCCCATTTCGCTATCAAGACAGAGTACTCTCTATATTTGTGTTTTTGTTTCGTTTCTTTGAAAAATATGGAAACTGCAGCTTTAAATGACTAATTCTGTATGTGTATAGAGGTCTGTTTTAATTAGAAGAAAATATTATAAATGTAGAGGCAATAAATGAGAATTAGAAGAAGCAACAATCATCCTAATTCTATTATAATTAATTTGTTTTTGTTTACTTTTTCCATTATTTATTGTGCTAATTCCTAAAAAGATCACGTAATTGTATACGGTGGAATTTTCCAAAATTTCACATGTAATATATACTACCCTTGAGGTTATCCCTAGACATAATTATCTAATTAGATAGGGGAAATCTCGGGAAACAAAACGACTCTCTTTATAGAAAGATCGTTACGATATTTTCCGACTGAGAAACCGACCTACATACATGAACAACAAACAACATATACAAAGTTTTTGTTTGAAATTTTTATAATTTCAACAAATATCAAAATTCATATTATCATTATCCAGGTAGATTAATTTACATTTTAACCTTATCTATTATGCATTCCTGAATAACCTAAAAGCATCTCTCTCTGTCTCTCTTTATGTTGATGTTATTCACAAAAATAAAGCATGTTTTCTCAAGTTTAAATAAGATGCATTTTCACATGATGCATTTCAATGTTTACTGAAGTATGTTCTATCAAAATACTGCATATTCATCTATTTATTTCATTTCAACAATATTCCTTAAGAGATGTGTATGTTATTAAGGTGAATGAATATTTCATTTTCATCGAAGTTTGAATCTCATTAAAATTTCTATAAACATAACCATAACAATGTTAGTAAAGAAATTCAATAAAAAACAACTCTAATTCGTATTTTATTCATCCTTTAAAAGATTGGCGAAATTTATAGACATCAAACTAGGTAATACATCTGTCTGACAATGGAAAAAATATTGTTCATTTGAAAATTTTTATAACAAAGACAAATGGATTACATTGGAATTGTTCTCGAGACTATAAAAATATTAGAATAGTATGTTGTTAAATGTTCTCTTTTCGTTGTAAAATGGTTAAAATACACAATTTATAAATATAAAATAGATGTATTTTACGTTGAATTGAGACGAATTTTCGATTAAATCGTGTTCTTGTTGATGTTGTTATTTGTTGGCAGTAAAAGTATTATGAGAATAAATTGAGTGGAAGAAAGTTTGTAGTTGAATAGTTGGAAATTTTACCATAATTTTCTATGAGCAAAATACAATCAAAATACTAGGGATAAAAGGTATATTTGCATTTGACATAAATGCAATATTAAAAATTTGATATGGATTTATTTCAAATCAATTTTCAATTAAATTTCGAACATTAGTCGTTGTCTGATAAAGATAATAACAAATAAATGCAATTTACTTCCATTGCAATGCAACCATCACAATAACCGACTTTTATGTTCACCCATATGGACTGTAAGTTGCGCAACAAAACGATCTACACTTACAACTATGTCACCACAAAACGTAGAAGAATGATTATAGTTGCTCAAGCTTGAGTTGCTCAACGAAGCTGAATAAGTCAACTTATGTATACAGGATTAATCAGCAGAAGCTCCCATTTCCGTACTCTATCTAAAAATGACTTGACAGCGAAATGGGCCTTATCGATAAAAGCCTTTCTAAAATGAATAAAACGTCAGTATCTCTCTGAACATATTCATTATTAAGCAAAGAACCACTACAGCTGAAATTCCGGAATGTGTTTCGATGTTTCGTATATTAATTAATTTCAGTTGACCTACATTTAAAGGTCAGTTTCACTGTTTATCTCGCCTTGATGTTGAATTTATTGTCAGATCTGTTGATGTTTACATCAATTCATTTGAAATACGTATTTTTATCTGTTATTGTTTTTTTTTAAAGTGCGTGGACGATGCTTCCATTAAACAATCGTCAGTTTTTTACTTCAACGCTTCTCCTTATCAATACTAGTTTATGCAAACTGAATTAGTCCATACGTCAACAAATCTCATTGTCAAGTCATTTTTAGACGCAGAGTACTCTCTATTCTTGTGTTTTTGTTTCATTTCTCTAAAAAAATGTGAAAACTGTAGCTTCAGCTGATTCCTTCTGTATACACAGTTTTGTTATTTGGAATTTAGTAACTTATAGTTGATCAACTAAAAGCAACTTCTGACGACTTTTTCTTCACAACTATCCTCTAGCACTTCTAAATGGTATCTCTAGCCTTCTATATTTGATAGTAATAGTTCCAACACAAGATTTGTTGATGCTCCTAATTGATTTCGCTATAAAATTCAACTTAGGTCGAGCAATTAAAACTAAATCATTAGAACGTGCTTTAAAGTAATTGACGCTTAATTCCATCATCAATTTTCAACTAAACTTAAAGTGATGAAAGAATGTAATAAAATCGTGAAAATTCATGATAAAACGTGACTAGTAGCTCCAGATTGTGGTAGATTTTAGAAACACAATCACTAATCGATATAGGCGTTACTATAGATATTTTGGTGCCCTCTATCCAACTGAAACCGAACTAATGATTTGTATGCTGAAAACGTTAGATGGCGCCACATTATATTTTCAGTTTACTATATGAAATCTTATATTCCTATCAAATAAATACGACTCGCTCACATACAACAAACAAATCTGATTGATAAAAACTAATTTAAGTTCGACGAAAATTTCATATAAATAAGATGAACCGGATTTCTATTGAAAATTTTAGGATATGTTAGATATGAATACGTAATGCAATTTCATTATGTTATTCAGAAATGTAATAAAATCACATATATGTATTTGAGTTAATATGATTTTTGAATTATTGGCATGTATTCAAAAGATTATTTCTATATTGTTAATTACAGAATAAAATCCAGATTATTCCACAACAGAAACGAAAATCCGGTATTAGTTGAGACAATCACAAAATCCTCTATGTACTTTAATTAATGCTTTACTACCACATATTCCATTATAAATTAAGTCTTTTGATGAAAAAATTTGATCCAACTTAAAAGACTTTTACCTAAACATTTTGGCTTGACAGTAATTTTCCATTTAGATGGAATTCATAATTAACCCCCACAAGAAACCAATTTCAGAATACATTTTCGGTTAAGACATGAAATTTTCTGGGAATACTAGTTTAATCGACGAGATCATAAAGCTAGAGAGACAACTTTGTCTTTTAGTACGCTATAGTAAACAACAACAACAACAACAACAACAACAACAACATTTAACATTCAAGAATAAATGTGTAATAAAGTGAAACTTTGATGATGGAAAATATAAGAAAAGCGGAAAGTTTCGAGATACTTTCAACAAAAAGCTTCTTGACTTTTTCTAGTCATCCTACATCTTCTTTTAGTTTCTCATTGTTAACATGATCGTGATTGTAATTTTTAAAAATTTTAACTTTATATTCATACTCCTCTTTTCATCGTTTACAATTCAAAGTTTGATTATCAGTAAATATTGTTTGAAATTTATGGATAAAGAAAACAATATATTCGATTCGAATTGTTGATTTCCAAGAAAATCAATACCTTTTCTTATATTTCAGATTTATTTATATTTGATTTGTTAATTGACTCCAGTCTGTATGAAAACTTATTTAAAAAAATATTGATAATGCTATGAAGGTTGGGGGCGATTCAGATGATTATTAACTGTTCTTGTCACGTTTCATATTAAGTTTATCTCTAAAAATTGCAATTCCAGACCAAACATTCTCTGATTCAGCCACACAATCATTAGTTGAATTAATAAAATATTATATCTATCGTGGCGAACCAGCAACACGTAAGCATCTTACAGTTGCCAGTCTGTACGCCAAATAAACACAAATAACTTGGAAAAGGTGAATTGTAAGGTAGGTTCGATAACTTTATCAATTACATCAATAAAGCCGGATTGTGGAAAATTTCTCAGGTTTGTGAGAATTTCAGAAAAACTTCTAACCGTAGTATTTCACCAACTTCCGTCACTAGATAAGTTAAAGGATTTTTCAGTTAGTATTTAGAAGATAACTACGTATCCTTTAACAGTAAGTCCGCCCTTGTTGCAACTTGGAATGAATATTATGCATAGAATTTGCCGTAATATTAACACTCCCCACAACCAAGTTTTCTATTCCAAGTTGGCTTGTGTCAAGAAAAAGTTTGTAATGGAAGGACACTTTAAATATGTCAAGTTAGTTCATGACTTCTACTGAATGGGAGGACAGAAAATAAAAGCAATTTTCAATCCACGATATTGGAGCTTCCGGGATATGTGTGCATTTTCGCAAATTCTCGAACAAGAATTTATGGTTTTTGTACAAGAAATGTGTTGCTTCAAGTTTCTGTCCTCTCACTTGTTGAAAAAAATGAAAAAATTAAACAAGTTATTGACAAATTCCTCAACAGTTGATGCAACTTGAGAAATTATCCACATTGTCAACTATCAACTTGTTATTAGTTACAAGCTAACTTGTACAAGAAAAACTTAATGTGTAATCCTGCCAATAAATATTAGATTTTTTATTTAAAATCCGACAATTTCATTTATTTTTTTTTTTAAATTTGTGCAAGTTCTTCAATACTGTACAGTTTTCAAACGTTAACATTAACTTATCTCAATTACGAGAAACCTACAACGGCACACTTACTTACTGTTAAGGGATGGTCTCTTGTTTCGTCTACAAATAAGGGAAATATACATTTAGCTGAGAGGCCCTGTATTTCGGTATCAAGTTATTTGAATGTTAACTTCTAAAATTAATACATACTTCATAAGAAAAAGTAAGCGTACGTCTAAAGTTTCGACAGGAATGTTGTTCTACTTTGGGTATCGCTATTAACGTTTTACTTTTTAAATTGGAATATTGCGTAAAGAAACTTCTCAAATCTAAACATTCCTTCAATTTCCCGAAAATTACCCTGTATCCCATTGCAGGGACGCAACCAGAATTTTCTATGGGGGCGGTAGGGGATCTCGATAATATTGAGTTTTCATAGCCGAGCTTATAGCTTTATCCACAAAAGAAGTGTGTACGTAGATATATATTTCAAATAATGCCATTAAATAACTATAATTATATCTTGGATAAAAGTTTTGTCGGGGATAACACCCTTCGCTGCCCCACTGCACGATTGAAGTAAATTAATACCTGAGATTTTTCTCCTATAGTACGGGATTTCCTTCAAGTAGAAATAAAACATAAACTTTGTGACAACAACTATTAGGAAACTCAATCTACCTTTGATTAGAACTAATACAAATTGGAATTGGTTCCAATTTAAATCATTTAAATACAGAGAAAATTTACGTTAAATATTTTAACCGTCAGAAACACATCTCTTCTCTCTATCCCTTTCTCTCTTATATAATCCTTATTAACTGGGAATACTTTTCTGTATAAATGAATTTTCATTATGGGAATTTCACTTGGAACAAGGTTGGTAGTCCAACCTGTCTTTAAATAAAGATGTTGAGGGTGTGGTGTCGTCGTCATCAGTTGTGTGTACAATTTTAAACAATGATCAATCTGATGAATAGCTCTGTTACTGTCTCTATATTTAAATAAACCACAATTTAGGATTTCAGAGGCGGAAGTACGTATGTAAATAGAAGGGATTTTATTCAAGTGGTTAGACCTTTATCAAAATTGAAAATCGAATCAACTAGATTAAGTTCAATTTCAATTTCTATTTTATACTGAATTTACATACATATCGGTTAGATTTTTTTTAGTTGGTAATTTATTAAAAATTGACAATGATTGAGCGTAAAATTCTACTCAAGCAAATAAATTAACTGGAAAACAGTAATCTTGGCCAATTCATCATAAACGCTAAGGCTAACGCTGCTACTATCAATTAAATTTTGTTTGTATGTACACACAATAATGTTAGAACGTGATGGTAGACTTTTCTTTTCCTATTTTTTTTTTTTTTTTTTAGTTATAAAACATCATACATCATCTATGAGCGTTTTCGAAGAAAATTGGAAAAAAAATGTGTTCACCCCATAGGTGGAACGAACAACGAAAAACGAAAAGAAATTGGGTATTTTTAATATTCGACAAAGTGTAACACACGGCTTTTTTCTTATTCTTGTGTTCGTTTTCTACCCTATTTTCCAGACAATTGTAAAATTTGTTTTTGTATTTTCACAAAGAAAATGTCTGTGTGGGAGGGAAAGCATTGATTCAAAAAAGAAAATTATTAACGGAAAACAATTTCAGTTCGTATAGAATACAACGAATGGCATATAGGATAACAACAAATTAATTTTGAATTATTATTTGAAAACATGTCAAAATTTTAATTAGATACTCATCAAATAATCAATGCATCGTTTGAGAGATTATAAATTTTGATTAAATTAAGTTAATTTGGGAAATCTGGCGAAAAATCATGCAAACATATCGATGAGATTAATTCAATTTAATGTAAATAAAAAATTAATTGCACGTTTGTAAAATACAATCATACGTACATATAAACATTTAAATTGAATTATTACGTTTAACAATAAACAAATCTACTGTTTAGAATAATAATTTAACTAATTTTGTTTAGAATGAAAAACAAATAGATTTTGATTGGTGGAAATTTTAAACATATAGAAAAAGTAAACAAAATTAACCCCCCTAAATGAACTATTGAAGTAATAAATGTGATTCCTTAACAAACTGATCCTAATTACAATAATTCTCATAGACTTAATGAGGTTGTATTATAATATAATATTATATAAGATTCCGGATGCTACCTACCAGGAAGGCGACGTACTTTTCCGGTTACCGTTAAAATTATCCACTACTGCCTCCTTCCTCTATGTTTTATTTGAACAATAAATTAATGCTCATTTATTTATTTATTTATCCCAATACAAACGTAAGATTTACATAAAAACCCATATAGTTCCCTATCAAGAACTATAACTTCCGGACATTAATTTCAAATTAACTCTAAATATTTGAAATTCAACGAGATTTATTCTTCAGCTAAATAAAACATTTCTAAATAGATTACAGTACAAGTACAATGTGACAGTCAGCTTAAAACTGTAATCTTTGTTGTGATAATAAATATATCCAGCTTAATTCTTTGTTTATTTTATGACTGTTTGTTTTTTCTTTATTTTTTTTAGATTTTTTGAAAATGTTTTAAACTCACCAACTAAAAGTCGAAGCAATGAAGCAAGTAGGTGTGGATTATTGTCCGGTGAAGAAGCCATCGATGTAATTTCAGGATGTCAAAAACATCCGCACACAAGCGGAAACCATTGTCATGATTTCAATAAAAAGTGTGGAAAAATATCTCGACAAACTAATATATAAAAATAAAAATAAAAACTAGAGTACTATAATTTATTACAAATGAAATTCGATGAAACTCTTATAAATAAGTTATGATTCTTTTTCTAACTGACTAGAAGTGTGTTTCTTCACGAATTGAGAGGAAAAACAACACGAGACTTTTTTCTTATGTTAGCCGTCAACATCAATTATTCAACGAGAAGATCGAATATTTATCGAAAATAAAGAAAGTAACAAAACTTACAGATATTCTACGATTATCATCTGTTGAAGATTTCGAAGTTTTCTTACTATTACCGATCAACTATCGAAAAAATACGTCAATCTCTAAAGGTTCGTACACACGGACACATTTCTGTATGGAAGTAAACAACACGATAGGTCTTAAGCATGCGTCATTCTTTTCAGACGGATATCTGTACAAGCATTGTCTTCAAACCAAGTCCACGTGGAGATCCGTAAAATTACCGTGTCGCCGACAACATGAATTTACGTTGTATCTGCCCCACGTGTCTATTGTTTTTCTTAAATTGTCCTTTATTTTTTGATGTGGAAATCAACTAATCATAAATAACGTGTACACGTGGCGTACTTAGACCCAGAAACAACAATAGTAGTTTTATGATGCCGATCCTATTCCACTTTGCAATTTTGGTGGATGCGCCGGGGTACTTTCGCGTGCAAAGTAGATATGGATCGGCGCATCCACCAAATTTTCAAATTTTTGCCGGCGCATCCACCGAAATTCCAAAGTGGAATAGGATCGACATTATTTAACTACTAACAATTATCAACAATTAGTGCCGTGTTGCCGACTTCGACAAAAATTTGCTGCCAACAACATGTGTTCCACTGTAGGCTACACTTTAATGTTCGTCTGTGTTTTTAATCGGTTCAGTGAGTTTGTCCTTTCAACTTAACGCCTCCAGATAAACGGTGGAATAAAATCAAAGAAATTAGACCTACTTTTTATGACTCGTGAAATATTTTGAATGTCTTTCCAACAAATTCACATTTGTTTTCCTTCACAGCCCCCATAAAGAAGTATTTAATTAATGAACGAAGCGACATTTTCACAAAGAAGAAAAAAAAAAGAAGAAAAAAAACGAAATCACATACCAACCATTTGTTTCCCAACTATGTGAAACTTGTCGAAGTATCAGTGTATTTCAAAAGTTTTTCCCTTCCATTTCTGTATTTCATTGTCATTGATTTATCAGCCGGTGACAGTTTTATTTAAATTTTTGCATTTTGCAAATACACACATTCTTATCTTTTAGGGATTTAGAATGAATGAATGAATCCAAAATGTAGATTAGGATAATATATTGAAAATCTGTATAACTGTAAATCTAAAACTCACTAAGATTAGTCTTGGATAATTGCAACACTTTGCAGTTTAAGTAAATTATTGTTCTTTCTAGAATTAGAACAGGTGCTGCATTAATTTAATTGTTGAAAATAAGATACGTTCATTCTTCCTTCTTATACTATTATCTCCTTTTAGAAACTATTTAAAGTTTAATTATCCTATTTGAAAGTTTTATTTATAAAATTATAGTGGTCATCACGTACTTTGACTCAATTTTAACAAGCATCTGAAACATAGATATACAATGTGAACTTAATTTAACTTTCAACCAAGTTTTGTGTGAAGTACGAAGGATGGAGTACTTCATCACCATATTATCGATCTTATAACATTGTTAAAGTGGAATAATTCAACTTGAAATGAATATAACAACGAAAAACTATTAAATTTTATAAATATCGAACAATAGAACCTAGAGGTTAAACGGGAAAGATAATCGAAAATTTAAACTACAATTTACATGAAACTCATACTGATGGAGTATTCGAGTTAATTAACGTTTTGTTTTAAGATTGGATAAATACTCTGTGAGTTTCTAAACAAATCACAATCTCGATCTGGATCGTTTTGAACAATATTAACTCGTCGTATTGATGAAACTTGCAATGTAACCAAGTCAAATATGAGTACAAGTTTGGATGAAGATCGCGACTAATATCACGAATAAAATCCTTTAAAATTAGGTTTGTAAATGACAATCACAGTTCATTAGTTAAATGTAGATTTTGTTGGTCTAATTGTAATTTCTTTACAATACTGTAGAAGTTTTATATTTAAATTGTGTGACAAGGAAAATCCATTTTACGCTCCAGATGCAATTTCTTTCAAACGTTATTTATTCGATTTTTCAATACAATTAAGAATCGTAGTGTCGATTTGCCGTCAATTAAAGTGTTCGTAATTTTAAGTGTAATTAATTTTCCTCATAAAATTAGAAAAGTTACAATAGAATAATCATAAAAATTTATTAAAAGAAATAAAAATTTACGACAAAAAATTCTATAAGAGACACCACTTTCCTTCAAATATGTTCTAGTGCTATTTTATAAATTGTCCGATTTCTGGGAGGATTAATATTAACCGAAATCGATGCCTAAGGCCGTCG
This sequence comes from Lydus trimaculatus, assembly GCA_037414755.1. Classification (NCBI taxonomy): domain Eukaryota; kingdom Metazoa; phylum Arthropoda; class Insecta; order Coleoptera; family Meloidae; genus Lydus; species Lydus trimaculatus. The sequence continues at coordinate 39,906 of JAZBGY010000162.1, read as the reverse complement.
AGACTAAAAGGCACCCAATCATATTAAAATCAGTAATAATACGTCATTGTGTATTTGCAAAATTTAATGGCCATTAGATAAACAAAACTGGCAGAATAACTGGAAGCATTAGATGGAAAACAAAACCATATATCCAGATGATGATTCCAATGTAAGTTAAAGACAGATATACCTAACGAAAGATGTAAGATAAATGGTCAGCTAATCATTTGATCTTCCTTTCATTTATTGAAAGGTCGTTTATAACCATTCCGCAATTCTAAAGAATCACATAATAGTCGTCATAAAGACGCACAAACCATCTCTTCATCTATGTATTTAACAATAGCAGGGTTGTGTTCACCATTAGACAAAATAGATGCGTGAAAAGAGGTGCCCGCACAAAAATATTTGTCATTACTACATGAAATAAGAAAATTCACACTGATTCTTGTTTGTGTATTTAGGACCGCGAAAGCTTTAGACGCAATTCTGAGTGTCCGTCAAAGTTTCAATACATCCAGTGTACATTTACGTCAAGCAATCTATATTAGGTTGTCCGGACAATGCGTGTGCTGATTCTTAGAGAAAAATATCGTCGATACATATTTATTCAATTATATTTCGTTCCAAAACCGTTTTTTATATTTCATAAAACTTGAAAACTCTACCCTTCCTAAACATTCCCGGCTTTTCAGCGAAGAACTTCTCAAAGTGACTTTTTATGTTGGCCAAATCGTTGAAGTTGTACACCGAATCGCAGATTGAAATGCCATCCATCAAATTGTATTCCGTTAAATTGTATGGAAGCTATACTGTTTGCTATTTACGCAAGTAAACTTCGCTACATGGTCGTGGATGGTGGTTTTTCATTTTTCTATACCCAAACGTTCTTTGCAAACCATTTGCGTATAATTTTTTCAGCTGAAGCACCTTCTTTATCTTATTTGTCGCTTGTGTGGCACTTTTGCCCTTTGGACATTAAAAATATATTAAGGGTTTTTAAAAAGCGCTTTGGTTTCTTCATAAGGTCACAAAATTCACACAGATCACTTTAACGCCTCTTAGAATTCCAACCCAAGTCACATGTTATCAATAATTCTGATACATTCCCGTGCTAAAACTATTGAAAATCGGTATCAACTTGCCAAACAATCCAATTTAGGCAATTCTACTCTGTAGCCTATAAAACAATATAGGTTCTTTTCGGTAATGGATGAAATGTAACGATTTCACAACAGAGAAGAAAAGGGACACCATTCGTGTTTATTACTTCTATGACACAGTAATTTCCTTTTATCTAATAGAGATTTCCTTATACAGAGAATTCCATTTCTGATCAAGTTATCAGTAGTATTGAGAGTAAACTAACTAACAAAAAACCATCAGAATATAAAGAAAACAAGAGACAACAAGATTTCATGATGTTGATAAAACGTTTATCGCTAATTAAATGTGAAAGGATAAGCTAAACGTATCTCTTTACATATAAATCTCATTATTTACCAAAAACAATATAATCCGACTCTCATGTTTAATCATTTATTTTAAATATCAAAACATACTGAATAATCTAATTACATTTGGATTATTCAATTTTCGATTATGATAATGTGACGAGATCATTTCCATATAAAGGACAAATACAAAAAAAAAAAAAAAACAACAAATAGGTCACACGTTAATTCTATTTCTTTCTATTCTATAGTTTATAAGATGATCTAGAAGAAGGTTAACAATAGTTGGTGGCTGTTGGTGGCGTCTGTTCGATGTTCAGTCTTGAATAATGCATAACCAAAGTCAAGACCGATATTAAATGCCGTCGACGCTTGGCATTCCGCGCTCTATCACCCAGAATCCCGGACTGGATCATTGATAGGAAAGGGACCAATCCCTTAATATACTAGAATTTGGATTAGTATAATACCACAATCCTTCTATACCGATTAAACTATAAAATAAATGAATTTTTGACAAACTCTTTGAATAAAGTTTCTTTGAAGATTGTTTTTTTTTTTTAAAAAAAAAGAGGAACAAGACCAGAATTACAAGCTTTGATTAAATAGGGATGAATAGAAGAAGGAAAAACACCACCATAGAAAATCTGTTACTATTACCAGACTAATCAAACTTTTCGTTTCGAGTAGAAACTAATTTCTTTATTAAGGCTTCGAAAAAAAAAAATCATTCACGTCTCTCCAGAAATTCCAATACAATTAGATTAAAGCTTACAACAAATTTATGGAGCATAAAGAATACGAAAAATAAACCAAATCTAGATTGTGTCAATAAAATGCCAATTATTTTACAAAAAAGTTTTCTTTTTATTTGTTTTTGCTGTGGTTTTTTTTTTTAAAAAATAAAGAGCAACTTCCAACTGGAAGTTTTCGTTACTACCGACTTGTGAAATAAATACAGAAATAGTAAAGTTACAAACCGATACGATTCGGAACAACTTGATAAGAAATACATTGAATTATTGCTTTCAAGACAGATGGAAATACATTGATAAGCTTTGAGGATTATAAGAAGGTAAATCTATAATCCATCAGTAAAACTTTAACGAATCAATATTTTGATTGTATTTTAGAAGTTGGCCACAATATTACGATTTCTATCGATATAATTATCAGATATTAGGATCTGGTATAAACTCTAAATAAGCAATGAGAATTAAATGATTACGAACTTTACAAATTTTGAACGATTTTGTTAAATCAACTGTAACAAAGGATGTCGTACTCCAAATGTAAACTTTCGTACAGATTAAGATCGAGAGAGTTCTGGTAAATATAATTGACAGATCTTGGTTTTTTTATTCCACCCATTAATCACATCTTAAAATTGATCACTTCAATCGTTATGTTCATTCGATCAGACTTGTTAAGACTGTTAAAGGATTAGCTCGTGTCATATGCAGACTTTGACAGTAGGTTTTTGAATTATTGCCCCATTATAGGTACACTCACGCTCCAGTCAAATATTCCTTAATGGCTTTTAAATGGAATAAATCACAATATGGATCATTCTCAAGACACACTACTGCTTTCTTACACAACGAACCAGTTTGAAAAGTGTGTGTATCCTTGTGGCATTCTAAAACCGTACATATATAAAGTAAATTTCCTTTGTCTCTGTTGTGGTCAAGTAATGGTCTGTTTTTCAAGTAACTCCCTAAATTTTGCGTCGTTCCTGTGGGACTGAAACTTACGATTTTCTACTACGTTCCACTTGATTGTTAGATCTAGCTAGTGCCTTATCCATCAATTACTACCATTGTCCGCTTTTCCTACTTGTAACACAACCATTAGCGTCCATTAAATCTGGACATAAAATCTTAGTTTTTTTTTTGTTGTTTCTTGTATACTTAAATGAACCTACATTATCTACTTTTTATGTTGTTTCTTACAGTCGCTTTTTTTCTCATTTACAACTACCCATATTATGGACAAATTTTTTGTTTGAAAATTGAACAAACACGACTGTTTTCAGCTATTGTCTGATGATCGTCTTGAGGTCGAAGCTTGACTGTACATCGTAAATGCTCTTAGATCGTGCTAGAGTAATATCAGGGTTTCATCTATTCAGATTTGGACAACTTGACCATAGGATAGTAACAAGAACAACAATATGGTAACGAGAGAATCTCTTTACGTTTTTTCTCAACCAATCGTATATTTTGATTTTCAGGAGCATTTCTGCGAACTGATATCGATAAACCACTATTTTAACAGATTTGCTTGTTATTTTTTTTATTCTTTAAGCATCAAGTCTATCAAATTAGAATAGATAGATCTACTATAAATTCACGTACGTTCCAAGTTCCAACATTGCAAGTATAGCAGCAATTCCGTTAGATGAGTACTCATCTGACACAGCAGTTGTAAGAAATTCGACGACAATAACTTTACAGTATGGTTTTTACGTTCAAATGATAAAACTGTCTGCAGACAATATTCTAGCGTTCTACCACAATTCATGTATAACAAATGCAAATAAAAATTGTTGTTGTTAATCATACACCGACCATCAAACTTTACATAATCTTGCCATAAGTATGCAATACAATCATACACCATAGTATAGGTGAAAGACAATGGGGATTCGGTTAGTTAACGATGAATATTTGAATTGACAATCAAACAATGCGGTTTTTGTTCAAAATCGGATCAAATAATCCACTTAACGAATCAATCGAGTTGCCAGATCGATTGTTAGTTCAACTTTCACCATCTATATAAGATTGGATTAAAGGGAGAAACTATTAAACAATAAATCTCTCCAAAAACCCTCCAATGCATCTCGATCACATTGTATTATTGCGTTAATGGTTATAGGAAAGGCTTAATGAAGCACATATAGGAACCACCAATGGAAATTTATTTGTATTAACAATATGGATGGAACATGTTGATTATTAAATTCACATCCAGTTCCTGTTATATTGGACTTAAGTTTGGAAAAACGACAAAACCAACAAGAACGAACAAACTATACAGCGTTATAACAGACTTTGTTTGATTTATTCTAAACTGAAATAACCAATAAACACAGCGTATTTTATTTAGACAACTTTATCCAACAGTAATATTAATAAAATAATAAAAAGAACGTACAAGAAAGAAGCTGTATTTCTAGCAATACAAAACATCAATCTCTCGTTTACTGTTGGAAATCCGATAATAAAATCCCACTTCCAGCTATATTTAAGCATACGTAAATATATAAAGCAAAATTGAGTTTCTCTTCATCGAATTTGTTGTTGATCTACAAACTTTTGGTTTATTTATATTTCAACATAATTAAAGTATCATTCATTAATTAACGAACAACGTTTTTTTTTTTTATTTTTGTATTATTTGTGAGGCGAAAAATAATACCAAACTCATATTACAAATAAATTTGAATAAATGAATTTTGAAAGGCGTCGCTTTCCAAATTAATAAAGTTGTACAAAGTTGAATTTCTCTATCTATTTATCAAACCGTAGACTTCAGATCCGACTAAATCAATTAAAACACACGCCTAAATGCGGTCTTGGATAATCATAGCATATCTTATGAGCCTACCATCTTTATAAGATAACAATCGTTATTGAAGTTGAATAATAAAGAATAAGAAACGTACGTATACATAGATCGTCAAAATGAATTGGAACTAATTTCAAGATATTCGAATCGAATCTCATCTTTAATCGTTTAGAAAGTTAATTAAGTGAAATTGTTGAGAATCGCTATTTAAATCTTCACGGTTCAATTCAATAATGAACTTTAAATATCTATTATAGGCCTATAGACAGACACGAATGATTTGAAACGTATCGAATAATAGGTGATTTTGTTAAAAACACGAAGCAATTTTTTTCTTTATGTTACTACTCTTCTATCCTATCAAGAAGAACGAAATTGGTTTCGTTATCAATCGAAAAAAGTTACGTGACAAAGTCTCCTCAGCTATTTGTAGACGAATTCAATGGTTTCAATTAATTTTACTCATTCTCTTATTTTTATTATTATTATTATTAAGTCTACTTTAATGTTTTTAATTGTTAATTTGGAAATTATCTGTGCAACAATAAATCTTTAATGATACGCTATTGTTTTGGTAAATTATCTTCAATAGAATCAATCATATTGTGTTATCAACAAGTTGGACTTGGAAACAAAACGGAAATAAATACATAACAATCAATAATAAGTAGTTCTTTAGAAATATTGTTTGTTCAACTTAAAACTTGTTAAAAATTTTTCTAAAGAAAGCTCAACTTTGTAGATCAAATAACAAACATATGTTTGTTTACTGATGTTTATCCAACAGCATTTTGTGAATTTCATCTGCATTTATATTTGAAAACAATATAACGTCGTTGTATAACGAGAAAATAACCGTATACGTTTGAGTATCAACATCATTTTTCATCCGGTTGTCAATAATTTTCCGATATGTACAAGCTTAACGTACTCGTACAATGTACGATGATTTATTCTCTACAAATAATCTACAATTTCCTATTTTATTACTCAATCGTTTTAGACAACTATTTATTTTATTTGAAATATAAACCTGGATAGTGATACAATAAAACACAACTATTTAAACTTAAACTCAACTTTCTTGTTTGATAAAGATCGTAAATTAATCGAAATGCTGGAAACACACTGTATTTCATTGTCTACCAGTATTTTCAATATATCAAAGTCAATACGCTACGTGCTTACATTTTTCATTTTCAATATGAAACATAAATTAGTTAGTTAGTTGTTTGTAAGCCAAATTTCTCCCATCAAATCCTCTAATAAAACTGTTTCTGTCGTCTCACAACTACCATCACCATATCGCCTCGCCACCCCCCAAAAAAAAGTCAACAACTTCCAATTAAAACAAACCGGAATTCTACCAGGTTTCACCCTATACCGACTATACGAAAATTTGACAAAACTCCTTTATAGAGGACTAACATTTTCAACAACATATATAAGCAAAAACTTAATGGTTTCTCTATTCAAATTAGCTCATCTTTAAGATGGGGAAAAAAACAGCCCTTTATTATTCTTGTTGACTATAGTTTCTATGATTGTTGATTTATTTTGATAAGGATTGGAAATAATCCTGAAATTTGCTGAATAGAAAAACTTTCAACCACAAACATCACATCACACACACAAAGAAGAAGGTGGATGAACAAAAAAAAATAAAGAAGAATGAAACGTTGTAAAATTACGATCCATTGAAAATTTATTATTCGTGTGCGACTAGAAAACTTTCGCTTCATGAAAACTTAATTGTGTTGTTTATGGGAATAAAAACAAAAATCACGTGTTGTTTTTCCTCAATTATTTACAATTTAGAAACTTTCATATTTCTTTAACCAATTAAATATAACTTACTATTACAGTTTAATATAAATTCAAATTCTATAATATCATCCGCACCACTATTATTCCAACCTTATTAGAATTGTATAACTATTATAAATCACAAGGTAATTTTCACCTATCTAACTGGACACGTTTCACGTTAATGAAAATAGAATTAAATTCGTGTATCCAGATACGGACTTTACCGCGTACTACTACTGGGTAGCTCTATAGAGAAACAGTGAGAAATCGTCTGTACGTTTTGGCGATGGTTGCACGACTATAACCGATCGTGCCGTTTTGCCCGGCGTCGGGACGCCTTCCCTTCACAAAATATCTATAGAAAACACGAGTACACACAAGATGAGATGATAATTATCAAAAAAAAAAAAAACAACCAACAAACTATTGCGGACGTTATTATAAGATTAATAATAATGAAATTCGTCTGGCGCATCCACCATTTCTGCACTTTTTATATAATGATATAGAAACATACCTGTTTGACGGTAATTATCGAAAAGGCTTACCTGTAACAAAAGAAACCACAATTTAAATAAACTTTCAGTTTAAGATCAACATTTTTTTTATTTTATTGTTTCATATAAAGTTTTAGATAAGACTGTCAGGATCAGAGGAAACTCTGTTATTTTCAAGGAAGAATCTAACAAAACACTAAATAGAAAGTCCGGGTTTTTTTTCCCCGTCACTAATAGACGGCTATATACGTTTTAATACCAAACTCAAGCTAAGTTCATTGTTATTGTTAAGACAGGAAATTTTCTGGAATGAAGCAATAATAAAAGAAAATCTAATGAAAACATTTATCAAAGTTAAATAATGTTTAATGTGCAGATTTTTAGTGAAGTACACATTTCTGTTGCATTAGAAATTATTCTTTTTGTTACCATTAAATTTATTTATGATCTAAATAAGTAGAGGACACAAATTACAGATGCCATGTTTGTTCAATTTAGAGATGGTGGCACTTCACCATATCTCTTCATTTATGAAATTTACCTTTTGTTTTGTTTTTATATTCGTTTTTTTTTGTTTCCAGCACAATAAAAACACTCAATATTATTGTTTATTTTCAATAATAATTAAAACAAAGAAATAGCTGATAAAACAATCCAACTGTAAGCATTCCTGATAAGGAAGCAAACTGTGTTTCTTTTTCTTTTTCTGTGAGTTTTCGTCGATTTATCAAGAGAAACGGTATATAGACGAATTATTCTTGGAAATGTTCCCAATTTTCAGTTTATATTCATTCGTGTTATAAATAAATAAATGTCCAAGTAGTCGATGGGGTATTTTCAAACTTAAATCTTTGTTTAGTTGTCCGGTGACAATCTCTATCACACCCTATAGTAGTCTGATCTGATTTTGAGAAATATCGTACATTTTTTATTAGAAAAAACGAAACATTGCTGACATGTTTCTTTGAAACATGGGTAAATGGAAAATATAGACCGGATATGATTTAATATTTGAAAATATTTCCGATGGAAAATGTAAACTTAGTAGTAGGATTTTAGAGTTTCGTTGACAGAATAATACAATTTTATTAAGAGTAGTAGTGATAGCAATTTTAAACTCTGTCTCTAGTATTTTATAGTGGACATGTTGGATGGATTAGCCATGTGGAATTGTGCAATTAAGATTTTCCAGCTGCTATCAAAATTATTTTGCATACAACACATATTTTAGTGTAGTGTAATATTGCAATGGGTTAGTTTAATTAAATTACTCCCAAATTGATGTTGTAGCAAACAACTGTAAAAAATTGGAAAATTCTCTGATAAATCCATCTCTAACTTTCGACTTTTGTCAATTACAATTGAGAATTTCCCTATTTAACCTAACAATAGAATTTTTTTTTTTGTTAGCAATTACTACGTTGTAAAGTAAATATAAAAGTCACGAAGATGATAAGATGATTCGAAATGAAATCAATAGAACAAGCAAAAAAATAAGAACGAATGATTGGTAAAAGTATGAAAAATTTTCACGACAGCAAGTTGTTGGAAAATTTCTCCCTATTACAAACTGAATTAATTTCGATGAACATTAATAAAAGAACTTCATTACAAAGTTGGAAAACATTTGGCTTGCTAAATCCCCAAAAAAAAAAAAATAAGAATCCCCTCTCAACAAGATATGACAGTTCAAATAGTCTGTCAACATCTGTTTGTGAAAATTGATAGAAATTCAACAACTTAATTATAATTCTCTGGTTAAATTGTATCATTCTTCAAAAGTATAACTGATGATAATATAAATAATAAAATTTAATTTCCAATTAAACATTTCCCGAATAGCCGAATTCTGATTTATGTGTAATTAACCCGTTTGTGGGGTGCGTCCAAATCAATTTTCATACATTCCAAACAATTTTATTGCTTATGATTAAATTGTGATTTCATACTAACAATTAATATTTAATTATTTTCGCTTTAAACACGCAAATCAATATTTACAACAATCAAAAAGGGGGTAATTTTGTGTGAACCGAAAAAAAATGCATAAAAGCGGTGGGGAACGGGTGAAATAACGCACCACCAACTGTGAAATATTACAAAAACATTTATGTAATCTGTTTTGGTTGTTTTCCCGCATCTTCTTGCCCCTTTAACTTTATCGTCCCATCAAAAAATCTAACCATAAAATCTTTTCGAAACGTTCAAGAATAGATCCGTCAAGTTTGTATCTTCGGTATATTAGTTGTCGTAAAAAAATCACAAGTTCTTTGTCATCGTAACCGTACAGGAACTTGTAATAGCTTTTTCTTTTTTGATTAAGCAACTTTTTTTGTATTATTATTAAATGAAGTTTAAAATGAGAACAAGATTTGAAACTTATAAAATAAACGCTTCATTATAATCCCATGTAAATTCATATCTTAACAGCGCCCTATTCAACATCGATACAATATCTTCAACTTTCTTAGGGTGTAGAGGCAATAAAAGGATTACCTCTATAGAATTTAGCTTGTTCTCAATACATGTGATTGTTGTTGGAGATGTGTGTTGTGTTCGAATAAAATATATAAAAGTCGACTTCTTTCTTCTCCAGTTGACCAAGCGGAAATAAATTTAAACCTATTTTTCCAGGTATCAGATTTTGATTTTATCCCCATGGACGAAACTAATTTTCTTCGTTTTTTTTTATATTTTTTTCATTGATTGATCAACCCCTATTTTATTGATATGAATCACAGAAACTATTTGTCTTTATTATTTAAATTTGGCAATTTGAATTGATTCAAATGAATTCAAAGTTGATATAAGAGGATTTTTAGTCGATTTTGTCTTGATGATGATAATGATGAGAATGAAATGAGACGATTTTAATGTTGCCCTGGGGATTTTTGATGTTTGTTCTTATACATCAAAGTAAAGGAATAAATTGGCGACTTTTAAAACGTTTTCTACATATTTGTTTGAATATTGTGTTATTAATCATGATGATGATGATGATGATGATGGTGGTGGATGCGTCTCCTTGGAGTCGCATCATCAGTTCTCTATGCTGTTTATAGTTGACTGTGTTAATGGGAACGGATCGATATAGTCAGGAATCTGCACCTTCTCTCGCATACCACTGCGGATCATATAGCATAAGAGAACTGGAGGCGTTATTCCTTTTAATGAAATGGGAAGGACTAACGGCAATTGTTTGAATGGCATATCGTATATGCTCTCTATATATAGAGAAAGAGAAAGAGAGAGAGAGATTATAAGAAAGGGTCGCATTTCTGCATGAAGTTGACGTGACAAGATGAAGGTGCTGCAGGCATGCAGGATTATCGGCGTCAGCTTGCCGTAAACGATGAGGGGAAAGAATATGCATGGAAACTGGCTAACAGCCATGGAAAGTGTTCCAAATTAAATCTATTAGAAAAAGGATCATAATTCGACAAATATGATTAGTTAATTGAAATTGAATTAGGTCAAAAAAATCAAATTAAAACTCCACTTTATGGATGATAAACTCGTATGAGAAGTAGTTAATTATAATATGCAACATTGACTATAATATAGGAGATTTTATGATTCAACGAATTTCAAATTGAACAACTTTGTTCACAAATTATAAACGACACTTGAAGTAATTAAACCAATAAAACCATCATTTGATCAATAATTAAACCTTGTTGGTAACTTAAGAGTAGACGCTATCAAACGAAAAAGAAGGATGAATTGAGTATTTTGTCGCAATTACACACTGTGCGTACATAAAAAAGAATCCTTTTTACTTTTCTTTTTTTTATTGTGCCTTTGTTATAAAATCCATTTTAACATCATTAATTTGAACGATATTGTAATTATCCTGTTGCTTATTGTCAATAATGAAGGCTAGTCTCAAGTGACCATGTTAAGCGGCTATCACTGTATAAATCGTATCTGAAATAACATGAATTTTTAATCAAATCGGAAACGATGTATGATTGCATGTATCATCAAAGGATTTAATCAAAATAGAAACAAGAAACGAGTGATCTATATTCGAGATTCGTCCTGTATATTTGAGAAATGTTAACAATAATTACTCTAGAAACTTGAATTTTGTACAAAACTACTTGAAAATCTTCAAGTTTCTGAGAAATTGTAGAACAGTAGGAACTTGAACAGTGGTTTCTACCATTTGTTTAAGAGTGAAAAATTATAATTTAACCTTCCAAACTAACCAGTCGGAAAATATGGAAAAAATTGTGAATAATAGAAGAAAAAAATAGAAAATAAAAGAAGAAACAACCGAGAATTCCATGCAAGAGACGAAATTAAAATGCAACAATCGTATCCAGAATTTCAAATCAACTGACTTTTCTGCTATTATTATCACAACCACAGTTATCATTCTTTTTTCTTGGCAAAAAAAAATAAAAAGAAACGAAGACTAATAGTACGCATCCTCGATTTGAATGATAATAATACAACCGGATTTTCATATATAAAATTTGCTATATTTAAATGTGTGTATTTTCTGTATGTGAGAGAGACAGAGCATTGCATCAACCCCTGTAGGCCACGTAAAGGCTATTAACGTCGACCGATCAGTTTGAAAACATTCGCAGCATTGGAACCGATAAGTTGGGGACCATTAGGGAGTACTTTGAAGCCACATTGGTATCCCTGTTTTTTTTTTCGTTTTGCTATTTCACCGTCATTTTTGTATATCTAGATACGTATGTTTAGTGTTGATGATGGTAGATGGAAAAGGCACTATGTTAAACATCACATACATATACACATCCAACTACCCTGACAAATCCCTAAGGACCTCTTGAGACGCGATTACCGCTTCATTTCCACTCTATTTACGAACAGTGCTTTGATCGCTGCCTTTGTAGTAATCGAACCGATCTGCTTGTAGATTTATTCAAGAATCAAAGTTCAACGAAAAGATTTATCGACAATTATGTAAACATTGTCCTATGGTAATGTTACGGTCCATTGATGTTTACCAACAAAACTGTTATTATTATTATCTTGATCCTTTCAACAGCACGTAAAAAAATTGACTTTAAAACTACATTAAGTCCACACCTTATCGACAAAATTCTTTCAACATAAAAATCAAAGATGTTATTTAGCAAGACGATATCGTTTAACGTAAAAAGTAGAAAACGAAAATGAGTGTATGAGGTAAAACTCAAACTTAAGTAGAAATATTCAACAAGAGGATGGAAATCTAGGCTCCGGCATATAATACTCTAGTCAGGCTTCGTAAGCAGATAAGTTATCAAATGTCTAGCACCTCGAGCTTTAGAGTAATAACTGTAATCCTTAACCCTCATCAACCAATAACAAACCTGCTCGCTTACAGGGATCGGTCAAGGGTTCTAAATTTACCAGCTTACAGAATACAGTTCATTCATAACATAACCTTCAATAAAAAAAAAATAATAATAGCAGAAATGCAGTTAATCGTATTATAAACTAACATGGGCTTTTTACCACATATAATAAGCTTTGTGTATATATATAAAATGTAAAACAAGAGCACAACACGGAACCTGTAAACTTATGTAAATGCACTAAAGTTTGTTGAATACACATAGAGAGTTTGTTGTTGGAGACATCAAACTCCTACCCAAGTTTAAAGTTGTAGCCAGAGACGAATTTTTTTCAAAGTTTTTGAAGAAAAGTTTCCGTCATTCTGTCAACACAGTCTTTTGTTGAACGTTAAATTTGTCATAGTTCGTCCCAACGACCGCAAATCGAAACACAAAGGAATGCATGGAAGACTGATGCGGTTTCTCTATATAAACATCAAGTTGAGTTGTATAATATGTATGGATGTATAACTAAATGTAAACTGAAATATTCGAATGGAAAAATTGACAAATATTCGCCCCCCAAAGATAACTATTTAGCTGTCAATTTGCTATATTCGAAATATAGATCGCTTGATTGCTAGCTTGTTTCAAAGATGTATAAGTTCATGTTAATTGTTGAATGGGTGCACAATTAGTCCTAAGCGTCGTTTTAACGTTTAATCGCTTCAAGATGTCGTTATCAGATAAAACACGATGATGTACTGTAGTGAATCGCGTCGTCAGCTATTATTATCTTCAATTCTCTGTTCTTAACTAAAATTGGTAATTTATGTGCAAGATAAAATATCGATTTTTCGTTGATTAATTTACAACCTACCGTCTTATTGTCGATACAAGATAAAACGTTATCAAACACAGATTTAGCGGCCAGCACGCGATATTAATATTGGTGGATTTTCAAATTTAATTCGAACACAGTAAATACACACGATGATACAAAAAAATTACAATAATCCAAACAATCGCTGTCCCATTAATTAGTGATAAGCCTGTTTGGTGTATACAGTTAGATTCAACACCACAAGCTGCAACAATTGATCGGTTATCTCACTTGCTATTTCTCTCTTGCTTATTAAGATGCAATATTATTCTGGGACAATATGTAGATAAACAAAACTTATATCGAAAAGACAGAGAACAAGCTATGAAGACAGGAAATTCAGTTTAAAGCACGAATTTTACATAAACTATTATCACAATTAATTATCAACGATGTTCGTCAAGAGACATCTGTTACTTGTCACGACATCGGCCATTATAATAATAATAATAATAATAATAATAGTGATAATAATAATACGTCGAAGAGAATTTAATGATGAGATCACTAAACGGAAAATGTAAATGTTCAGATTATATAAACATGTACTTAAACTATGGCTAAATACGAAAATCTTTAATACCTATACACGTATATTGTAACAACCGGAACAGAGAAGTGATGTTGTGTTTAAGGGAGGACATGGTGTATATTTATTGCCTGCCGGAGGTATATACGCCAAGTGTTTCGTTTATAAAGCTTGGAAGTAAATTCAACTGTTATTGTTGTTACTATGATTGTATGTACAAATATATTACAAACAATCGAGCAGCTATTTGCACATTCACTAAAACAAATTACACCATTTGCCTTAATACATGTCAAATTGGAACTTGTTTATTATACTCAATACTTTTTCATTAATCATAATTTATAATCTTTCCAAATATTTTCTCATTTCAATTTTATAAAAAAAAAATGCACAGAGATAATTTTAAGATGGATTATCTGATAATAAATTAAAAGCTTTTAAAAAAATTAGAAATTAAATTCCCAATTGGACCGGTAAGCGGAAGCTCAATCATCTAAATGGACATTAAAGAAAATTAATTCGTTTCATGAGACTTGAAACTACTTAATATTGTCCTCTAAATCCCATTTCATCTCCATGTCAAAATATATATATTCAAAGATGATTAACTTACTTATATGGAACAACAGTTATCCTTCCTAATCTATATGTGTCCACTGTTATTACTACAGTCAATTAAATTGCCATTCGATTATACCTACAGAATCCAGATTAATTGATTTGAAAGTCAACACAAAGGGGTGGATATTATTCAATAAAACAGTGCTTGACAGTAAATATCATATACATAAACTACTCACAAAGAGATCCATCAGAAGAAGATAAAAGTATCAAGATTAGAATTACGATTAGTGAGGTTCAATTGTTATGGACCGTCCACACTTACAAGCTTTACTTGCGAAACCAGTTTGTATACGAAAGCTCGTACGTGTGGACAGCAAGACGGTATACCGCGCAAACCTAAAGCCGGAATCAGACGACTGGTGTACTTGGCCAATATTTGCCACTGGCGTATACTTGCCATGCCGTGTGTGTGGTTTACTTGTACAATTATTGGTCACTGGTGGGTACTGGTCCGTTTTCCATCGTTTGTCGGTAAAAATGACACAAGTCAAAGGGATCACAATTATTGGCCTACTTGGCAAGTCTATACTTGCGGTGCATTCAGACGAATTGTACATGACTTGTGCATTGCTTTGCTAAATACTATTCATTCTGTATCGATAACATCCACCGCAGCAGCTGCACACGCGACGACGTTTTCAGTATGATCCCTATCCATCCTGGTATTTTTAACAAACATTGTACACCTCGTGTGAGCGGGTTTGCTGGTACAATGGGCCATGAGCTGGTACACTTGGCAAGTATACCAATATTGGTGTATTGGCCAAGTATACCAGTCGTCTGATCCCGGCTTGAAAGCTCGGCTTGTGTAATGGTCGCACTTCTAAAGAATTTGTGCGAAATTGGTTTGTCCGGTAAAGCTCTTATTTGTTCATTGTTGTTAATTTTTAATACCAAACTGTACAAAAATACATTCAACAAGTATAAATCATCATTTGACTACATTACGGTGAAGAATGCTCTCCCGGCGACGATTTCTCTCGTAGTGAAATTTTCACAAACCGTACGAGAAAGTCGCTATCGTGTAGACGGCTCATTAGAAATAATGTTGCACGTGTACCTCGTCTAATTCGTGACTTATCCCCATATACCGATGAGAAAACCGGCTAAATAAAAATGGCGCAGTATAATTTTTGGTTAAACAGGGTGTTAAAATCCTCTCTATTTGCTTCATTTATTATTTGTTACTGAAAGCAATGAGTGCAGTAAAAGATTAAGATTGTCTTAAGTTTCAAGAAGTTTCTTTAACGACTAGTTTTACTACACCTCATTTCCAACTATAACATTAATTATTCTTCGTCTAATGTCAACAAATTACAATAACGATCCAATATTCGAGACTATCAGAATTTTTTTTATCTTCCAAACTTTGCAAAACTTAACATCGATCATAACTTATATTATTATAGAAGTTGGTAGCACATCTCATCTAGAATTTCAATCAAAATATTAAGATAACTTTGTTCAATTTTCGGTTTGTTTGTCAAATACAAAATAGTTGTAATATAATACAAACAAAGAAGACAATTGTAATAAAACAAAACTGAAGAACGAAAAATAGCAGACATAGATAGAGAGAAAGAGTTTTAGTAGCGGAAGTTCGCTTGTAATTGTCGGTTCAAAAACAACAAGACTATATACTGTGTGTAGACGGTAATTGCAGCCAACAAATCCCAAAAGTCGGAGACAGATCGTCTTTAAGAAAGCTTAATGGTTAAACTTTACTAGATTTTGTGGGTGGTTAATTCAACTTAAACGGTTACCCAGTTTGAAAATCCTTTGATCTAAACACTAAGCGGATTAAGTGTCTTTAAGTTGAATCTCATTGTTTATAATTTGATTTATTTTTGTATAATTGCAAATAAATACGATAGAAATGTTCTTCTTTTATTACATTATGTTCATATAATAAAACATCATTAGGATTTGTTTTGTGGAAAATACGACAAGTTTTTCCCATAACGATCGTCTTAAACTGTCCACCAATGCCCAATTTTGTTCACTCATAAATCTAATACTCCCCAATTCTTGTTTGTTACTAGTTATATAGAAACGAATCCATACCCAGTTACGACCAATACACAAAATTTCCTTATTTTCAATGTTCAGCGCTAGTCGACAATTATTTAGGAATCGGTGCATAAAGCACCGAATTATCCTTACAGTTTAAGGGCAATCTCCACACAAATTCCAGCTGGAAATTATCTACAATCCATAGGAGACCTTTAGTTTGAATTGTAGTAAAAATTAATAATCAGATTATTTGAATTCAGAATCACATTCATATTAGTTTCTAAAGCGATTTTCGATGAGCTATAATGAAGATAAAGTTGAACTACTGGGTAGATGCGATCAAAATAATTGCTCAATTTTGGATTATCCTCCACATAGTTGAACAAAATTTATAACAAACAACAGCCGACTAAAGCATAATCAGTATGAACGAATGTTGGTGGAGAAAATAAATGGAATTGAAGTGGAATATAATACGCTACCATAGTTGAGAAGTAATGACCAATTACGTAAAATACACAAAATAAAATACATATCTGTAGAATTTTTAATTTGCCCTCCAAACAAACCTTTATAAATTCCATTTAAATCTGGAAAATCGTTTTGAAAGTAAGCTCTAACACCCTACAGTCAGGCTTTTTATAGTGTCCCTCCATAAAAAAAAAACAACATTTATTTTGAGATTATCCATATATTTCGTATAACCCCTACCTTTCAACGAAATATTTCAGTTAAACATGAGCTTATTATTTAGAAACGTTAAATAAACAATACCTATACACATATACGAAAATTATAAAAAATATATACATTTTGGTTTGTTGTTGTCAGTATCAAAACTGAATGTTTCGACTGAATGTGGCATAGGAAAAATCTAATATTTCATGCCTGAAGGCGAACAGGGTCACTTCCAATTCATGTGAAAAAGAGTAAATTCTGTGCTGTAGATTATGTTTTCCGCTTCACTGTTTCCGATTCAATTCGACACGATAAATATAAATTCTTTTTTTGTTCGTATAGTTGACAAAATCGTAAAAAAAATAATAATAAATATAAATATAACCAATATATACACACACACACATAAACACAAAAAGAAAAAAAACTAGTAATAATAATTCACAATAAATTGCACAAGAAAGAGAACTGACCAAATGGAATTGATAGGGGTGAAAAGTCGATTTGTCACGATTACATTTGGTGGAAATTTATAGCAACTTTCACGTCCACATTATTCAATTATTTATAAAAACATATTAAATGCGAATATACATAAAATTTTATTATTGTGAATATATGCATTCGTAATAACAGTTATTTTTGAATATTTTACAAAACATATCGAGATTTAATCTATTCATATAATCCTCCCCAACAATTTCAATCCTATTTTGTGTGTGTAAAATCAACGTTGTGTAAGCGTAACTTACACCAGCTGCAAACAACGTGCCAAAATACTTCAGGAGAGAAACATACATTCAAAAAATGCAAAAGTTTGAATCCTCAAGAGATTCTTCATTTTATCAACTTGACTTGGCAATAATAGCGTAATTGGTTGAGTTGACCGATTTAGATACAGCTAGACTATATCGATTGATTTTACAGCCTCCGTGTAAATGCGTGTTAATACAAGATAAATCTATGTGCTTGTTGTTCTAATGAAGCAGTAAAGTTAACAAAATACACTTTTTTTTTTTTAAAATCGTGTCGATATTTCTATCGTTAGTTATATTGGAGTAGCAATAAAAGCCATTTAATTTCCGTTATCACATCTATCCACACAGCACGAAAACAATTTTCTCTATTTGTAAAACAACCAACAACAACAACAAAAAGATATTCAACACAAAAGTACATTCAATTAATTTAATAGCTAGGTTGTATTTAACAACAACAAGTTTGAATTTCTAAATTTAAAAGTATACGATTATCATGTGAAAAGTTGCAAGTCTTTTATTTTAAACAGCCTTATTTTTAATTACTTCTTCTCCCCTTTATATTTACTTTTTTAAATATCTTATATGCGATGCTTGTTCGTGTTCAAAATGTGACTTCTCTCTTATTTCTCTAAGGTACAATACAACAAAAATTCTGTTATACGTATGTTAAAATGTATAAGGGGTTGTTGAATGAATATACAAGAATCTATGTATGTTAGGTATACATATGTGTGTCTCCAACAAACATTCTGGGTGTGTGTATGTGTGTTATATTGGTAAAACGTTAGCTTGTCTGAGTTGAAACGAAATTGCTTTTATTTTCTATATGGTTTTTTTTTTTTAATCTCACATGTGGGATTCTTTATGTGGTACACAATGTCCTAGGATGTTCTAGAATACCAATTATATTTGAAAATACAAACGTGGGATTCACGTTGCCATATTAGCGTCTACTCTTTTCAAATACACTATTATAAATTTCAATTTTTACTGTACATTGCATTGAAAAATGATAACGGAGCGGGAGGAGATCGTGAAAGAGAAATTCAATAAAACGAAGTTGAAACTATAAAAATGCTCTACAATTCTATGTTTTATCAAATTTCAATAAGCTGTAATTGTAAAGCGACATTTTTCGATGAATAAAAATCAAAATCCGTATAGTTGACTTCAAAGTATGTTTGTATAAAAGCGGGCTTCACCCGGTTCAGCTTCCCTTCCTTAACCACGACTCAAGAACTACCTTGTTAATCAACTTTACATTTATGTTCCTTGTACATATAATTCAAGTTCCCAAGGACTATAACGTAAGGTTAGCCGCAAACTAAACCGAAGCGAAGCAAGTTTAAGTTGTTCACTTAAACTTGATAGAAACATAAGCCGTACAAAATATTGGACAAGCTCAATCACACTGTCGAAATAATAGAAAATCATTTACCCTTACAAAAAAAAAGTAGCTTTGTTTAGTGTAAATGGGGCTTTACCGTCACTAGAAATCGACCATTAGTTTCTCTCTGTTGGATGTTTACGCGGAAGTTGCTATTATTCTCATGTTGAAATGAACAACACAGAAATACCGGTGCAAAGTTTACCTTCAAATCAAGATTGTTATACGTCAAGATTGAATCACCCAAGACCGATGTACAACCAGACACAAATTTGGCACATTTGAAACAAGACAAATAAAGTTTGAACTAGTTAGCAACTTATGGTGTAAAGAAGACCGACCTATCTTCAGGGCGATGTTGTTAAGACGTGTGGGACTTGTTTTTAAACATTGAAAATAGGCAAAAAAATTACCCTATTTTTCATTATTTCGAAATATTTGAAAACATTTTAGGAAAACAAACAACGTTTCCACGATATTGTCGTTTGCATCCTGGACTTACGTTAGACTAAACATATTTACATTATTCACATTGAATGCTGAGTTGAAAGCGAGCATTGATTGCTGGCAACATATGTGAACTTTTCGTAATTGTTGTATCGAAGAAATGTTGTTAACAGGATGTATGGTCTAAGCATACAATGATAACGTGGCCCTGTGTGCAGATTAAGCTTTAAACTTGAGCAAACATGTTTGATTTAATATATATGGCAATCGCTACTTCTGTACTGATGTGGATTATATTACGTTCATTCGGATGCAGTTTTCTGCATTAGTTCTAACTTTTGTTAACAAATAGTTTTATGCTCACAATCATATCATATTTCATTTTATACATGTATTGTGAACATGTTTCTACCAACTTACTGCAGTGTGAATAATCGTTTTTTTTTTTTTTTTTTGGTCCCCAGCCAATTAAGTGTCTAGTTTTTCCCATTTTCCCAAATTTCCCAATAATCTAAATTATTTTAGAAAATGAAACTTCTATAACAAACGTTTTTTCTTTCTCGTTTTGTATAAATTAAGGATTTGCATATGACAATTTGATTGACACTGCTATTTATTCAAAACGAAAACCAATTTCAAATATAGACAGGACCCATTTAGTTCCCCCTTATAGTTTTTTTTTGCCTTCTATCTTTCATTAGAGCACGCCATTTTTTTCTCCATCCCTCTTCCTTAAGCAACAAGTTAAATTAAGCGTAACAAATTGTGGGTACGTTTGCAATACGAACTAATAAGCTTTTATCGTACAAAATCTATTGAATTGAAACATTATCAATGTGTACAAATTCATTTATGTTGAAATAAATTTAATGCCACATTAAATTTTTTTAGAAAAAGAAAGAAAGAAAGCAACACAAATTTAACAATAATAAATTAGACAGTACGTGAGAGAAATTAACAACTAGTTGTTGTTGATAACAAGCCTGTATTTAAAATGCTAAACAAATACGTAAAAACTACATTGCCTTGACACATTGTTTAGAGTTATCTTCATATATACATTTTAGGTATTTATGGAAATGTTGGATGAATAAAATGTGGAAAAGTGACATGTGCTAATCTTGGTATTTTTTGTTCTGCTTCCATTAATTTTTGCTACATGTATACTTTATGGAAAAATTGTGCAGGAAAATTTATTATACATCTGCTCAACAAGGTGGAAAATTGGTCTATTATAAAACTGCTTCATAAATATTGAAAAATGGTAGATGATAATCGTAATTTGTTACGCTTACAATGAGGAGAGAGACTTAAAGTGAATTTTGGAAAATTTTCAATTATGACGCCTTCAGTTTACCGATTTAGAAAATGAATAGATACTTGGTTTATTTTAATTTACTCACATTGGTGGCTTTGATCGTTTTTCGAAATAAAAAAAACTGTTACACCCATCAAACGATGTGATTTGTTGTTGTCCAACGACTGGAACTGTCTGAAAATGCCATCGTTGATATATTGTGAAGATAGCAAGTGTGCATAGTGACAAGTGGATTAAACGAGTAACTGTCTAGACCTTTCTCCAAAATCTAGAGACGATGCCAATAAATTTTTGTTCTTCATACTAGAAGATGCATTATCAAAGAAACACAAAGTGGAGACACCAGCCAAACAATATCTACTCCTTTCAGAGAGTAGGAAAACTTAATTAACACAAATATTGTGTCACAATAGGCTCAATCATTTTTATTTTGGTCGATTGGAATTTGAGGCAATAAACAGAACAATGCATCCGTGAAGGGAAAGAATTTATTAATATCCTACTCATAAGTAATTTGGTTTTGTTTGTCTCTGGTCCTGTTAATAAAATTTCAGTCTTTCTGTGAAAATTATTTGACAAATACCGTGAAGCTGAAACGAAGTCACACACACAGTTCAATGACAAACACGTCTGTTTGATAAGTAGGTGCTCCAAGTTCAAATTGTGGTGGTTGAGTTTAACTTTTTCTCAATTTCTAATATTAATGAATTCTAAGGTTAACATTTGTATTATCCAAACGTGCACCCGCTGTTAAATAAACTCTAAACTTATTAAATTCTTTATTAAAGCCGCCACTCTATACCAAGATTTGAAATTGATTTGTTTAAATTTTCTGTTCTATATTGGTGTTAACCGATTCAATTTCTAACAATCGAGAATTTTAAATTTAATTTGGAATAATTCTACAGAATATCGAAGTTATATTTCTGGAAATTCTCTCAAGATAATCTCACATAATGCAACATAATTCATGAATATTTAATTTCATCAACTTGAATTGTTTCATAATTTTTCAATTTGATTTATTTCGAAAACTAGATATTTTATGTTCAGGATCTTCTTATTTGGTAAACTCTTTTAAATTTTACTATAAACATACACGTATTTGGAGGCACATTGTTCAGAAGTTTAAATATTACATTCTATAAGCGGTTTAGAGAGTTCCACTATGTAAACATACATGTTTTCCTTTATTTGTCTCTTCAAACTACAATAACAAAGTTACTTCAAACTATGTACTTTATAATAATAACAACAACAATAACAATAGAATAATCCGGTCTAGGACATTTGGGCACGAGTCATTGACGTGCGGCCATTCGGACCGCGAAGACATTACGGCGTGAAGACACTAGGCTCACCTGTAGTGTAGTCAACTTAGAGATTGTGACTTGAATTTGGGGGTAAAAGCGGCGTTTTCAAGGAAAAAAATGTTTAGTAGGTATTTCAGTGGGTTAATTTTTTGTGAAAGGCTAAAAAAAGTTGATTATTTGATTTAAAAAAGCTCTGCCAGTAATTGTATATTCAAATTTTTCACCATTTTTTGACTATTATGGCAGCTGGCGGTTAAGTTTCTGGCAAACTTTTATTTAAATTACATTAGTCTATTTGAAATTACAAAATCTTTATCTAGAAGAAAGGAAAACAACATTTTCGACATGGCCTACATTTTACAAAATGTCAGTTTCCGGAACAATCTGCTGAAAAAAATTGGAAATTTGTTGATTTAGCATCAATAGTTTAATAACTATTCTATAGAAAGTTGATTATCAAACTATAATAATGATAAGTTTTTGAAAACTAATTACGTAGATCTATTAAAACAAATTGTTCATGAAATTGAGAACTTTCATAGACACTACCACTTGAACTAATTATTTCAATTTTACGGTTTACAGGAATATTACTACAGTGAATGGAGAAGAGAAGAAAAAAACATCAAAAAGATGTAGTAATTAATTTGAACATCGTAATTAAACAAGCCTCAAAAACACATTAAAATTTTGAGAATTAATCATTTAGAATTATAACTTACTACCATTTTGAAATCCTGAAATTTATTATAAAATTATTACGTAGGTTAATATAAGACGATTATTATCAACATAGTGGGAAAAACTATCATAATCTATCTGTTTAATTATGGCAATTTGTGTAAAAGTTTAATAACGAAAATAACCAGGAAAATTTTCCAGTGAAAATTCTATTTACTACTGTCAACATAAAATGAAACAAGCATAACAAATGCATTTTATAAATTTGATTATCATTGTTATTATTATCAAGAGTGATAATAAAAAAGTTTGAACGTGAAAACAGTACGATGTGAAATTGATCGATGGCACACATTTTTTTTTCTACTCCGGTGAGGAAGTTGGGAAAATAGATGAAGGTTAAAGTAATTTTTAACTCATTCAAGTTCCGAAAGGGGTTAGACAACAGTGTGTTATCTATCAATTTCATTGGAAACCCTAGAATCTCGACTGTCACCAATATAAATCGACTAGTGGAATAAAAATAAATAATACTGATTTTATTGAATGTATTTGTGAAGTTTGGAATTTTTTGTTGAAATATTCTCACATCG
This sequence comes from Lydus trimaculatus, assembly GCA_037414755.1. NCBI lineage: Eukaryota > Metazoa > Arthropoda > Insecta > Coleoptera > Meloidae > Lydus > Lydus trimaculatus. Next base: position 16,061 of record JAZBGY010000162.1, on the reverse strand, counting down.
TTATTAAACTGTGAAGATATCTATCAAAATTAATAACTATTTACAACAACTTATAAAACTGTGAAAGTTCGAACGGTTGTATATAAGAAGAATAAAGAGATAGAAATATGAATCGGAGAAAATTAATTTTCAGTTAGCAAAGTTTTAAACAAACTAACATTTGGAAATTTATCGCAGTGTTAAACGATTTGAGGAAAAGTAATATCGTTAGAAAAGTTTTAAAACATAAACTATTTATCATAAATATTTCAACTCAATAATTTCAAAAACAAAAGAAAATCAAAAAGATTTTAATCAGAAATTGTAATACCCTTACAGAAGTAGCGTTCAGATATGGGCAGCTGATGGTTAAGATAAAAGTATTATGGTCAGTTATCAGTCATTCGACTTATTCTCTATCAAATTCAGTTTTATGCTCATTTTGTGAGTTAGCCAAGAGCCACAAAATTCAGGAACGGAGTATAAAGAGGCTCCACACGCGAAATTTCAAATTTGGTGGATGCGCCGGGAGTTGAGGGTGATGTTAATTCTTCCTACTATTCTTAACAAGTTGTTATTATTGTTAGCAAGCTGTTGTTATTGTTAACAACAACAGGGGGAATTACCCCCAACCCCAACTCCAGCCGGCGCATCCACCAAAACGCAAAATTCAAATTATAGAATCGGCACTCCTATACTAGTAATGGGAATTCTGACAGGACACTACCCAGTGAGATGCTATCTCAAAAAATTGGGCAAGTGTGACTTGTTGGCTCATATAAGACTCACCCACCTACTATCACCTACTGAAGTAAAGGAGAGGTCTTCCTTGCAAAAAACTTTTCTGGCAGATTATTAGATGGACGGTTAAGATCAGCTGTGGTCGCGGTTCTAAATAAGAGGCCAACCAACCCTTATTATCTTATCTTTAAAAACTGCAACATATTTACGGAGCTCACTCTTAACACTATTTAGCTGGAACAAACCCTATAGGTATCAGGTAACTAATTGTAAGACATTCTGTAAATCGTAAAACCTATATAATGATTAACGGAAAACTAATCAACGATCGTATATATGGTTTTGCCAAAATAGATGCAACCTCTGCACAGTACATAAAGTACCGAATATTTCACACGCCCTTCTATATCAGTTACAAATATCCAAATAATAACATAAATTACAATTGAACTGCAAATACAAAAAGTGCAAAATCGCGTTAAACGTTTACATTTGTGCGACCTTATCCATTGGCATAATGTGCACTCACCTTTAGATGAAATAAAACTACAGAGTGACAGTTAATGTATAATCGAAGAAAAATCTGGAGTCAGTCTGAAGAAGATGAATACAAGTAATGAAAAACAATTCAAAATTGCTTAAATTGAATTTTCCAACTTATTCCCACAGAGGAGACATTGTTTTCCAGAGAAACTATAAGAAAACTTATATTAACACTACTAAAAACTTCTAATTTCTTTTAAAGCTGGAAAATAACGAATTTCCAAGCACGTCAGTTAAATAAAGCCCTATTTGTGGCCACAGTAAGAAGATGCCTTGTCACAACTTAGTCATTTCTTTGATGGAAAAACTCTTCAATTCCAGTCAGTCTATCTACTTTCATGTTTTTGTTGAAAATTTTACCAAACACTGATTCTGTATTTCTGTGAATTTTAACTGATCCAATCTCTATAATTTTTCCAATGGTTACAGGATATGGTAAATACGAAAACTCCAATATACTGGAATAAATCATCGAATGTATGAAACACTGTATACACCAACTGCTACCATTAACAGTTTTGGTATTATAAAACCAACACGAGTTGTAAATCCACATAAACAACAATATTTCGAAGCAGTCGATCGTACAGAAATTATCGAAATATCTGTTGTTCCATCTATATATATAAATATACATATGAAGAATTATTTGTAAAAATAAATGAAAATCATAAAAATAGTGGGTGTGTTTTTATTCATTTCATTTCATTTTTTTTTTTCGAATCATTACTCCCGAATGAATGATAAATGTACGAACATTGTTGAAACATACTTCCTCTCTCACTACACATAGAACTACTACAACTTGGAACTCGTAATTCATCAGGAGGCATCTGTTTGTGATTACGTCAAGTCAATTTATGTCTACATGGTGAATATTATACATCAATTTGCACAAAGCCCTAGCACCGCACGACGTATTCCGGTACCGAAAATCGTATAATAATTTTGCCACACAAATCTCCAACACAAAATTCCCACCTACAGTTATCGATACCTTGATCAGTTGAAAAATACAAAAAAAAAAAACAAAAAACAAATCATAATGAAAATTGGTCGATACTAGGTAATTTAGAAGCTTTAGAAGATAGTGACGTTAACGATAAAACTGTCATAACGACAAAAATATAACCAGCATTTAATAGGAAACTGAACTGAAAACTTTACAACAAAATCTATATTTTTCAATGTGAGTTTTATAGCCAATTTTCGTTAATGTTTCAATATTACTATCATCGAAGATCTACAAGCTTTCTAATAATTAAGTCGAATTGGAAGAAAATTTATTTTCTAGTAACATATTCAAGAGATAAACAACTATATAGATAAGCTCTAAAAACAATTCACTATCTAAACAATCTGATGGAAGAATTGAGAATTCTGCATAAATCTACATTTAGTGAAAAATACTGATTTGGCAAGATTTCCAAGCGAAAAACAACAAGATTTCCAATTTGAAAGTGCACCATCTTACAAACAAATCAAAAGCGAGTTGTAAGGAAAATTTTCACATTTTTAATAATTACCTTGAATTGTTAAAGAAAGCTGGAAATTTATTTGTTGAAATCAACAATAATTTTAAAATATACGAAGGGAAAATAAAGCAATCTTATAATAATAATAATGATAATAATAGTCATTGTTTCCCAGCAGTTTCAGATGAGAAATTTTCGAGAATTAGTTACATTTTGGTGGATGCGCCAGGATAGAGATAACACCGCAATATAAATTGCCAGTTTCGGCCTAGTTTCTTACCACCATCTTTTTAACCCTTATATAGCTCCACATATAAGAATGCATATAAAAAATGCAATAATTCATAAATACATCTCTCTACAACAATTCTAAATTTGTGGTAGAAAATTTGTTGTATTTTCATCCCCCATAGTAATAAATTATCACAATTTAAACAATAAAAGACAAAATTTATCTATATGGCATTAGATATGGTGAACGGTTACAATTAAGTCTAAATTATGATAAATTTTGACATTAACCCCTTTACCATTAACAAAACAATGAAAGGTTATACCTAATTTCAATCATTTATAATAACGTAATCACAATAATAAAACATTTATGTAATTCGGTTGGAAATTTACACACCATTTTATCATATCTATCATAATATGAATGAAATGTCGAATAGGTCCCGCTTGTATCTTGACATCTCTATGAAGGTCTTGTCGACTTGAATCCCCATTGGTAACATTTCACAAAATAAACGATCGAAATGAAAATGATATACCACACAAATAGCTATGTGTATAAGTGAGATGGAAAGTGAATAGGAAATTGGTGAACAAAGATAGATATATATCATCAAATAGATTAGGATAATAGGAATTCTGATCCTAGGATCAAGACATTATTTTAATTACAGTTAGAGGAATGTCGGATTGTATCCCATAGGAATTCTTCATCTGAATAATGTTACAACTGTGTTTGTATCCATGTGATTTTTGTGGAAAACCACTGAAGGAATTCAAATCGAACTGTCACTCAATCAACATAATTTGAACTAAATTATAATGTAAAGGGTCGTATTTACTCTTCTAACCTAACATCTTCAAAGTTTCCGGTTTGGAACTGGTCTGCTCAACAATGTTTCGTAAACAATCACATGGGACGTCTTTAAAACTATTAACTACAGCTTTAATCAGGTAAAGCCCTGAAGATATAATGTGTAATCTGGATGAAGCATCAACAACAAAACCATTACTGATAGGGTAACTAATACTTTGTTGTCAAGAACTTTGTGAAACATCCCGAAATATAAGAATTTTTAACTGATTTATCCATAAGGAAACACAAAGATATCATACTGCTGTTCGGAGAGAATTATAAATTCATACAGTTCGATATTTTTACAATTTTTGTTTTTCTTTGAATTGTTCTTCCACCACATTTATTTACGTACAAAGGAATGGCTGCCAGATTTTATTTGCCTACGGGTACGATCCACATTGACGCCATGGTCCTGTGGGAGTTGATCGAGTCAATTTCAACTTGAAAACTCTCGTATACTGTGACAAAAATAATATTCACTCTGTAATAATTCAAAACTTAAAACTTATAAGAAATCTAGGTAATTTTTTCCTTTTAGAAAAGAATCTACAACAGATTCATTTGTTTAATTAAAATCACAAATACCGAGATTAACCAAATAAAATAAATATTCTATCACACAATGTTAATGTTGTGGGGGGGGGTAACAAATAAATATCTACCGTATCAAAATTTCCCCCAAGAGAAATGCAATTAAACTCTACTCTCAAGCATGTCACTATTACCAAAATTTATGAGCGTTCTTTCCCACACAAATCTTTTAAACTAAATGCAGTCTGTTTTAAATTAAAATTGTAACAGTTTTCAATTAAACGACAAATAATCTTGAATATGTTCATACAACTTTAGATAGAAACAGGGGGAAAAAACAAACGAAAAAGCAGAAAAAAATTTATAAAACTTAATTGAAATTCAATTTGAAGGCATATTTTGGCAGCAATATATCGATGTAATAATGGTAAAATGCAGAATGGTGTACCCAACGAAAAACTCGACTGAATATCCTAGAGCTTTATTTTCTTTCGACAAAAAGAAACGGCAAAGTCCCATTACTCGTTCAGCTTTTATAATGGAAAACGATCGATACCACTATTTTCTTTTCTTTATATTACAGATAATTGCAAATATTTTATAAATAAAAATCCCTTTTTATTTCTCCATCTATTTAGATTTGGCTTTTGTGATTATTTAAATGGTGGAAAACCAGAATTTTCGTAATAAAAACTAAATGGAAATTTTATTATCGGATCTATATGCCATCATAAAATACAAATTAATTATATACAATTAAGATGGATTAGTAACAAAAGGATGTCTTTATTCATAAAATGCCTCTTTGCTTTAATTCTCGCAACCAACCAACAAGCGGAAAACAAAATTCAATTACAATGCTATTATTTATATAAAGGGATTCGAAATTTCCCAACGCAACAAAGCAAAGTTTATGTTAAGATAACTTGAAGTATTGATAGTTTTGTAATTGAAACAACATTTTCATGATTATAGTTCAACAATATTTAATGTATAATTCAAAATATCTCACATAATATTGATACAAAAACAAATAAAAGGGAATAATTCAATTATTTTCTTCGTATTCTTTTGAATAATATTAAAATATAAACGGGACAACTTCCGGATGGAATGCGGTAAATTTCTCGATTTGTTGAATATGTGGTATTTCTAGATAGAAATATTTAATATTTGGTGCACCAAACATTTTGCATATATCTTAACAGAGAGAAAATGAAAATTCTCATTGCAATTCGCGACAATAAAATATAATAAAATAAAAAAAACGAATTTCATTCTAATATACTGCATGTCTGATAAATTAGGGGTGACTATTCTAAAATTGAGAGCAGTCAAAATGATGTATAAAGTACATGCAACAGAACAAAAATTAGTCGCGTTAATCGCGTCGAGATCTAGTAAAAAAGTTCCGCGTAAATCAAGAGAACGTTATGGGCCGTCTACACGACAGCGACTTAATTGCACGCGTAGAGTTTGCGCAATAAAGACGAAACACCGTACAGCGTCCACACGGTACAAGTAAGTTTCTTCGCCGTAATTTAGCCAAATGATGATTTATAAATCTTTTTGAATAATTATGCATCAGACATCTTAATGGTTTGACAACAATCATCAGATTCAAGGCACGAGTCGTCCACGGGTAAAAGCTTTACCGCGCAAACCGAGTTTTCACTAACTAAATCTTTAACAGTGCGACGTTTACAAAAGCCGCGCTTTTAAGTTTGCGAGGTATACCGTCTTGCCGTCCACCGGTATGAGCTTTCGTATACAAACCGGTTGGCGCAAGTAAACCCACGGTAAAGTTTGTACGTGTGGACGGCCCATTATCACATCAGTACGACATATTGCTTATTGTTAGTACCAGAGCCGGCTTAGCAATATTGCCACCCTTGACTAAAAAATTTAATACTCTAATCACATTAGATTGCGCAATAAATTACTAAATAATACTTTAGCATTTGTACTTGATTCGCTATTGGATCAATGACGCTCCTAAGCTTATTGTTATCCCAATTAGTCTATAGTATTAAAGACAGCCTGGTTAATATCCCACAATCTTATTCAATATATCTATATTTTACTGTAATCCAACGAGTACTTTTAGACTAACTGTAGCGTATTAAAGTTATCGTGCTAACTTTTCACGAAGCGTAGCGGTTACATTAGCCTTGTCGTACTAGAATGCGAATATTCGTCGTCTAGCGTTTGTGTAGTGGCACTAAAAAATAAACGAACTGATTGTGAGTTTAGTAGCTTTCTCAAAAATGTAGAAAAGAAGATAGTGTGTGAGGGTTTTGTATTGAAATCGTAAAATGTACGACACGTAACCACGAAAAGAAGTAAACAATGCAATTGTAGCCAGACAGTGAACTGTAGCACCGCAGTGCGATAAGTTGTAACGATATAAGTAGTATAGCAGCGCCGATTCTAAGTCACTTTTTAGCAATAACAACAACTTGTTACCAACAACAAGTTGCTTATGACAACAACGGGGGAATTACCACCTCAACTCCCGGCGCCTCCACCAAAACGCAAAATTCAAATTTCCTGTGCAAAAGTGAGTTAGAATCGGCGCTGCTATACTACTGATTGTCGCTGGACATATTCGGGTTTAGCGTCTGGTCGTAGCGTAGCGTCGTGCGTATATCTATTTTTTGTTTTTTTTAGCACGAATAGTTATCGTGTAAAAATTTGGTAGTTCCATCAATTTAAAGATTTCTAAAAGAGCATGCTCACACAATTACCTTGTTTATATTTGGTAAAGTACCTGGTAAATATATAAACCGTAATAACTAAGCAGTGGATATTTATCCACTAGAGCATACTACGGCTATATAATAACCGAACGTACCATATTTGAGTATTATTATAAATAACCAGACTTTTCAACAAACGCACTGTGTTAGTTTATAATTATAATCTCTAATAAGGGATATTTGTACACGGAAACATTGATAAATGTCAACATAACCTCACAATATTATCGTCAATATTTGTTTGGTTGAATTTGTGATAATTGTTCCGGACCTCGTAATGTTTCTCAACCATATTGTTGAAAACAAATAAATATATAAAATTAACAAGTAGATATTTGAACTCATTGAAAATAATTTTATGAATCAACTGTACCTCCGCTCTTTAGTAATAATAAACGGCAATTTATTTAAAAATGTATGTCGTATGTTGTCGATGTCTTCTTTTATTCAATAAAACAACATTGTATTCTAAATGTGTAGGTAATACCAATAAAACTGTCTCTAACCCTCTCTTTTCCTTGCAATTACCTAATTGGATTCGAGTCATAATTTTTAGAAAAACGCGATTAACTGCGGACAGGAAAACAACACAAAGTAGATGTTTCAAATGGAAAAAAGAGGACAAATCTTTCTATATATGTTCTATTAGTGTTGTATGGTTTTCTTCGGGTTTTTTTTGGGATGCTGACAGTTGAATTGACATTGTCTGAAATTTACAATACAATCTTGACATGATTTATAATAAATGTCTTCTTAAATAACTAACAAAAACGAGAAAAAAAAAACTAATAACTTTTGTGTACTGTACACCATTTCCTGCCATTTCATGCTCTATAAAAGAATGTACAGTATCTAACAAGTTTCAGGCTTTCCATACAACAATGCATTGGAACATTCTTTTTATAAAATAAATACCAAACCACTAGAAAGTTTTATAGAAAACTCAAACAAGACTTGTCGATAAAAATAGATAAGGGGGTGGATTTTCATATTTATCGTTGTTTCTTTAAATTCCATTAAAATCGCTTTAAATTTATTAAAAGATTCCGGATATATACACGAACATATAAAAATTTTATACCATCATTTGGCAAACAGTTTACATTTCTAATCTTTAGGAAATTACACTCATATTTAAACATAAAAAATACGACACTACTACCTAGCTTTATAATAACGAATCCGGATTTTAATTATTAATCACGATATTGTAATAAAATAGATTTTTTTCAAAAAAAAAATGGCAATTTTTAGTTAAAATTTATATTTTATGGAAAGAAGATTATTGTCGCTACGTATATTTACTGCATATAATTCAATATAAAGTTTATTTGACAACGTAAAATATGAATCCGACCTGAGACAACAATACGGTGATGTTAAAAAGAAAAACCGTTTTACAAACATTTATGAATATGTTGTGGAGAATAACAGCATTACAAAAATATATGTAGAAAACCACCAAAAATCTCATTTCAATCGCGAGGATGAATTTTTCAAATTAATTAAAATACAAGTCACTGTATTAGCACTGTTAAAACATACAGTTTATCTTTTCCCCCTTTCTCATTCAAAGATTTAAAGCAATCAAACCAACCAAAAAAAAAAAAAACAACGAAAAGCAAACTTCATTAGTCTCTTTTACACCAGAAACCTAATAGCTTTGTTATTAAGCTTGAAACTTTTTAAACATTTAATGAAACATGTTATCTTTTTTTTTCTAATGTCTAACCTTTGAATCTTTTTGATAGTGTTGTTTTTATAGAAGAGAGAAGTAGAAGAAGAAGAAGAAGATGCCTTTAGATTGCTCTACGCTTTTATGTAACATCTATTATCTTAAATTACTTGAAATAAGGAAAACTCTTAGTTAATGGAAAAGTTTCACAAAAGTTGTTTAAATCTAAAATCTAAGCTTCTATTTATCTAAACGTGACGAGAATTTATTAAAATTGTACAACATACACGCATACGAAACATAATTTACATATTTTAAACAAATATGATAACATAGCTTTATAAAAGTTAAATAAAAGATATTCCATTATTATTATGGAAAAATCATCAAGACTCTGACGTCATTTAAATCACCCACCAATTTAACGATGTAGCCGAAGAAAAGGCATCATCCAGCGAGCTTTAAACTCGTGCTCTATTTAGGGGGAGTATAGTAAATTTTAATATGAATACAAAATTTAATGGTATTTAAAAATCGGCAAATAAATTGCAGCTTCATTGTTCTAGTTTCTAGAATTATACGGTGTGGAAAACCGCTAACTGATAATGAAAGAGAATAGATCATTACTATCAAGAACTTGAGCATGTCAAACAGGCACAAAATTATCAAAAATCCCTAAATGTTGTCTACCATTTCGTAAAATTATATGATAAATATGCTACGAAGAATTTTACAGCTTTGCGTGAGAGATAAAAGAAAAACTTTGCAAAAAGTTCGGAAAAATTAACTTGATGTCCGTCAAATAAAAGAAAAAATTAGACTTGCCAAAACTGATGTTCGTTGTGTGCAACGTTACACAAAAGTACTGAAAAAAAGCTCTTTAACCAAATAAAAATAAAAGATTAGGATTTGCTACAGATCATGTGGCATGAGCTGAGAAACGCCAGATAAACTCATATTCTCTGATGAGAAAAAAATTAATTTAGATGGTTTCCAGCACTACTGGACATGATCTGTGTGACCAGAGCGAAATAAAAATGAGGTATTCCTGGGGTAATGTGGATCACATCAAAAACGGATGCTCGGATATAACAAGAATTGCTGAAATTAATCGTACAATTAGACGAGTATGATGACAACATTAGTGAGGATAATGCAGCAGTTCATCCTGCTAAAGACGTCAGATCATGTTTTCAGGCAGTTAAGATTGAGGTGTTACTTGGCCATCACGCAATTCTGATTTCAGCTTTATAGAAAACTTTCTTGGAAGGAAAACACTAAACAACCGAATTCAAAATTGCATCCTAGTTGGGAACAATGCATAAACTAATAGGCTCTATACCAGGCAAAATATCAATCCCTTGCAGTAAAAGTTTTGTTGTTTGCCTGTGCGATACAACGAACTATGTTTTTCGTTAACTAACTATTTTGTGACACAAAAACAAGTTGAGACTATCATTGTTTCGGTCACTGTTTAGTTTGTTAAGTGACTTAGAGACCCAGCAAAATAATAAAAATTAGTTCACAATAGATGGAAATGGTGAAATATTGCCACCATTTGGACAAACTGTCCAGATGTTTCTTGAAAAAACCAAAGCAGGAAATTTTGAGCATGGAACAGGATTAAAGTTGGCCTCAAGACAAACTTTTAATATTTATTTATGGTGGCAATATTTTAACCATTTCCATCAAGTCATGGCTGTTGTATCTATTGTGAACTAATTTTTTATTATTTTACTGGATCTTTTAAGTCACTTAACAGACTATATATGATTCGACGCCCTATTGCCCCCTCATTAGTATGACATAATCTTTACTTTTAAGACTTTTTTGATGGTAGTGTATGTTTCAGTTTTAATATAGAAATTCTGATTTTATTCTATTTTTATTTACCTTTTTGTTTATTTCATCATTGTGCTGCCTAAACAAAATTTCAATTTGTTTCATTTTGATGGTAAGAAAAAAATAGAATACGTAGCAAAAACTTCAATAAATAACTTTCAAAAATAATAATCGAATAAAGTAAACAAAACTATGTTTCAATTTATTGACATTAGCCATTGGATAAAAAGGAGCAATATTCAATTGATGATATTGATGAAAATTGGGTCACTATCTGCGATACATTCTAACCAACCAACAAACAAAGTGAACAAACCTTCATATATATATGTATATACACACACAATAACAGAACTTAATTAACTACCATTACTATATCAAAGTAACTAGTAACATGAATTGCGTTATCTGTGTTGTATAATAGGTTTAAATATCATTGTAATTAACAATGTAATTTGAAACAGACAAAAACATAGGTATAAAATGTATCGATTCTTCTATAATTAAATGTGCATTTGCAAAAAATTGTTTAACACGGTTCACATTCATTCATTAAATTTGTATTTCTATACAAACAAACAAGTCACTAATTGTATTTAATTAAGCTAAGTTTAAACTTTCCCTAAATATAAGACTCACGTTACTGCATCACAAATCAATAGCTTAAACGCAATCTTTATCGATAAAATAAATTATTAAAAGATAGCAAAAGCAGGACATGAAAATATACAGCTCCGTAAAGCACAAACGTGCTGTTACGTTAAGTAGCATGAAAATCTCTAATAAAATTTCCAATTTCATTAGAATATTTTGAATTTTCCAGGTGCACTTGCAATTGTAATTTCCTTTTATTGTCAAATATTTCGCCAAAAATTAGCTTTTACATACTAGTCGAAAGTCGGATAGAATCAAATTTTCATTAATTCTCCTTTACCCTAAACAATATAAAAGATTTATGTTTGAAATATAAAACTTTGTTTATAAAAAAGACAGCTTTACGTAGAGAATCAAAAGAGAAAAAAAAAATCGAAGCAATTTGTAAGAAGAACATCATAATTTGTCTTGTGATTCATTACAACTCAACTTTATCATTTTTCATACTTCATTATACCCAACCACATTTTTATCAAAGTTTTATCAAACTTGAGAACTAAAACGTTCCCTATCATTAAACAACAATCTAATTCTTGCTCTTCTCATATTAAAATTAATAATAACATTATCGTATTGTTATTTCTCAACTTTTTTTTGAAAAAAGAATTATTAAAAAACTTCCACGTCAATGATTATAATTTAAAAGCCATCGAACGTCTTTGGCAAATTAGTTTAAAAAGAAAATAGAGAACAAAACGTAACAAACGATAATGACAAGGATAATGTAGATAGAACTAAGACGATTACATCGAATTACAACAACGTTTTAATAACTTCAGGATGTTGTTCAAAATAAAATCAAAAAAAAAAAAAAAATGAAAATTAAGAGGATAAATTATTATTATTATTATTATATCGTTATTGTTATTATTTCCAGATTAGTTGAACAGAAATGTTGAATCGTTGCTCGTATAATAAACGAACAACTAGTATAATGTTGCTGAAGTGGAATAGAAAGAGAATTCTCATCGGAAATTTATTTATTTTTGTTCTGATATATCTGGAAAGTCAATTATATTGATTTAAAAACAAAAATTTGAGAATCCAGACGAACTTCATCAACTTAGATGAAATGAAGCTTTTAAATATTCATGATTGAAGTCTTCACTAACGACTTATTTCAAATGGCATCTTGAATATCGATTGAACAACACAAAAGGTTGAATTCTTTCGTTTTTTGTTTTTAAAAGTGCATTTAAAATGTAAACGCCCATCCTTTTGTTTTGTTTCTAACACTTCCTGTTAATTTACCAACATTATTCTACTCAACGCTTTTACAGATACGACACTAAAGCTCTATACATATAGCAACACACTAAGTACATCTCTCTTGTTGATTTAGTTCAATGTTATTTCTATTTAAGCTTTTACCAACCTCAAGGCTAGAAACTTTGTAATAAAATGAAACTTATTTGAAGAAGAGAGTTTTTATAGTAAGTAATAGTAGGTACGTGATTAATCCAAAATTAAAGTTTCTCAATTTAGTTTAAATTGAATAATACGCAAGTTGATTAGTTGTTAAATAAATTTGTTTGAGACTTACCTGAGTTTGGTTGATTGTCGCTATTAGGACGGGCTGATGGTGCACCATCTCTAGCTTCAACTTCTAAAGCATAAGCACCTTGTTTCTCACGATCGAATACAACTTTTGTAAATACTTCGCCAGTTTCTTTATTGATCTCGAAGAAGTCTTTGCCTTCGTTACGTGGTGAATCGACAATATAATAATACACCTGAAGAAAAAAAAATTGAAGTGATCAGTGAACAGCGGCTGCTGCAGTAAAAATTGAGACCAACACAATAGAGCAGTGCAAGTTCTGGGAATTGCAAAACTATTGCTGGATACACAACTATATAAATTAACTGGTAGACGAATACAGACATGTTTGTAAAGTGCTAATACTGTGAGTATGGAATACACTGAAGCAGAAACTAAACAGATTCAATCCCATATTATAACCTGCAAACACCAGGCTAGAAGAAGGGAGGCACTTAACGTATAGTTCCTTCATTTGTTAAGCTAATGATTACCCTTATCTAGGATTATAGTGGGATTATCTTCATGGATTGCTTACTAATCGGAACAAGTTCTTATCAAAGGTCTACCAGAAAAGTTGCATTCCCAACTATTATTGTAATAAGATGACGCAAAATCTTAGGTATAGTGCTTGCCAAACTCTCCAAGTTGAAAAAAGCTTTACGGGGAGTACGATTTCAGACGTAGAATGACGTAAAACGAACTGTGAACCGATGAATGAGAGACACTCCAAAAAAGTTCTCTGAAGAATGACCTTTACTTATACGAAAATATGTAAAATCAACACCTTAAGCCGAAATCCCACGGCGCGTGATTTGGCAAGCCTGGCTCGTAGCTTGTGAGTTCTTGGTGTTGGCTTGGCAAGTCTTGCCCTAGTCTTGACAGTGCCGTAGTCCAGTTTAATTTTTCTATGGTTTAGATGTCTTGTATTCCATATGGCGGTCTTCCCTTCATAAAGTGCCGTTTGTCCATTCCATTTTTAATTTATTAAGAAAAAAGTAACCACATTTATCAATGACAATCTGGGCGCTACTGAAGTTTAGCGAACTTGCATTTTCCTATGGATCAGGTCCGACGTATGAGCCTGAGAAAACTCGCCTTCTCTCTGATTCGTGCCAAATTTACCAACAATTAGCGGGAAAGTACAGCCATCCCGAGCCGAGCCAGAAATGGCTAGCACTCCCGTTCCCATGGCGCGTGATTTGTCGAGTTTGGTTCGTGGCTCGCCAAATCACGGCTTTAAAAAACTAGATCTTTAGAAACGCCCCTCATACACCATGTTGCTATATAGTTGCTCTACTCAACGTATAAACTCAGTAAACGGCTTTAGACGTTAAATACCATGGTATCGTTTTAACGACAATTTACTTTTTTTTTAGTCAAACTCGTTAATTTTTGTGTTAACTATAGATACACTTATTGTAAGTAATATTAAATAGTGGAAATGTAAGAATGCAATTTTTTTCAACTGTGGAACGGAAACATCCCTATCTTAGAAGATAGAGATAATAAAATAAATAAGTCTCTAGATAAGAGACAAGGGAAAATCTAACAAAAGAATATAAAACTTTTAACATTCTACCAACGGTTTCGCTAGTTTTGCCTTTTTATCACCAACACCTTATAGATAAACGTTGCTCTGGTAAGCTGTATTTTTTTTTCAAAAAATAATTTTATTGTTTTCTTCAAGATCTCTTACCTGATTGTTGGGAAAGGTGCCATCTTTATCGATTGCATTCACTTGTGTAACTTTTGTACCAATCGGTTCACCTTCTAAAACCGTCTCTTGTTCACGTTCAGTGAATAATGGTATTTCATCATTAACATCCTCTAGTTGTATATAAACAGTAGCTTCAGAAGCCAATTGTTGTGCACCATTATTCTATAAAATGATTATCAACACGAATATCAATATATTAATTAATAATCATCCCCTAAAACATATTCGATAAAATCAACAAACCTCAACACGTATAGTTAAATTATATTCCTTTATCGATTCATAATCCAGCGGCTGGTTCACTTTGATATCAGCCCATGTGAAACCGTTGTCAGGACGTTGTTGTAAATAAAATGTATGATATTTGTTGGTTTGTGCCGTTGAGCCAGGCATTAAACGATAGAAAACTGTTGGATTGTTTTCTATACCAGAACTAAATCGAAGGAAATGATTTCAATTGAAAAATTATTTGCTTTTATTTCTATTGAATTAATCGAAATTTTTTTTTTTTTAATTTCAATGAAAATTGCCTAATTTATTCTAAAAAATTCAATTCGCTATTCACGTGATCACGATATCAAAAAGCAAAAACTTTCCAAAAAAAAACAATATTACAGAAAAATAAAAAGAAAATTGGCTTACAAAAATTCAGGTCAGCCACATGCAAAACGCGAGATAATTTCGTTTGGACTACTTTCCAATATTTCAAGTAAAATATTCGAAAAAAACGAGAAAAATTAATCATTGATGAGATTTTTTATTTCTAGTTTCGCCCTTTAGTACTCAACTTTATGCCGGAACGTTAAACAATTGCATCAAAACTGGAGATTTAATTAACGACCGCAATAAACGTAATTATACTCAAAAAACAAAAAAACAAAATGAGTACAACGAAAATACCAACTCGGATTTTCATTAAACTTAATTACAATTAATAATCTTAAAAATAACAATCATGTAGTCTTGGAAAAATAATTGAAACTACATGGATAATATCGTTTATTTGAAATGAACAGAAATAAAAACAAAAGGCGAAAATCGCGATAATGGAAGAAATAGAAAAAACAAGTGTAGTTTCTTTATACGAAGCTACTCCATTTAAATAATTTTCAACACAAAAATACAAAATAAGTTCAAGACTAAAGAGCGGAATTTATCAAAACAAAAACAAAAATAAACAAAAAGTAGTCCAATTTAACGAAAAAAAAAATATCACGTTTTAGATGCACATGCTACCACATATTTACCTATTTGGTTCGATTTTAAATTAGACATCCACCAATTGTTTCGAACTTTTTTCGGTTCAACAAACCAATAACAACAAAAAAAAAAAACGGTTCTGCCTATATTAAAACAACTACCAAAATTTACACTCATGCATTTATTGGAATTGATTAAAATAGAAAAAAATTTCCAACATATGGTGGATGCCGGCAGTGTGGACGTAATGTATAGGTGGGCACACACGAGCGGACTTTTTAAAGGATCTGGTCCGATGAATTAGATCCCACG
>JAZBGY010000161.1:67538-93324 GCA_037414755.1 Lydus trimaculatus | reverse complement strand
GCTTCGGTGGAGGTGGTCGTGGTGGTGGCCGAGGCGGTGGCGGCCGTGGTGGTGGCGGAGGATTCAATAGAAGAGGTGGTGGTGGTGGCGGCCGATATGGAGACCAAGGTCCACCAGATCAAGTTATACCATTTGGATATTTCGATTATCCAGTTGAGGATGATTTGGTTGTAAAAGCTGAGATTGAAGATGTTCCATTTTTCAATGCACCTATCTATTTAGAAAATAAAGAACAAATTGGGAAAATTGATGAAATTTTCGGTAATATGAAAGATTATTCTGTTACAATACGTTTAGGTGAAGATATGAAAGCTGGTAGTTTTAAAAAGAATCAAAAGGTAAATTGTATAAATGTTCTTACCTTTTATTTAATTTATTGATAAATAAATTTTGTTTTAGTTATTTATTGATCCAGCAAAACTATTGCCATTACAAAGATTCTTACCGAAACCGCCTGGAAGTGTACAAAAGAGAGGAGGTAGAAGAGGTGGACGTGGCGGCGGTGGTGGTGGTGGAGGAGGAGGCCGTGGTGGTCGTGGAGGCGGTGGTGGCGGCGGCGGAGGTCGCAGATTTGGTGGTGGTGGTGGTCGCGGATTTGGAGGAGGTGGACGTGGTGGAAGAGGTGGCAGAAGGTGATAAGTTACATCATTATACCAATAACTTTTATTATTGTAATATGTTTTTAAAAAAAATAATAGAAATATTTAAATTATGTTTATTTCATTATTTCAATCATCAAATTTAATGTGTGTTGCCATTATTTTATTCGCTTTCTTCCTTAATTTATCTCTACCTCGTTGTTTCTTGACACTTTTCTTCAATTTCTTTTCGCGGTTTTCCAATAATTTCTCCCAATAAGCTTTCTCTTCATCACCATGTAAAATCTGTTTCTCCCCATTAAAATCTTGTTTACAAAATTCGTCAGCATATTTATTCTCACTAAATCGTAGAAAAACTTCATCGGTATTTACAGTTAATGGAATATCAATAAATTTCACTTCAGCATAATTCGTTCTGATTTCACCCTGAAAAAAAAAACAACACAAATTGTGTATTCAAGATTTCTATCAAAAAAACAAAAGATGTGAATAATGTACTTTCAATTTTTTTATATCCGTACAAGGTTCTGGCAATTTAATTTTCACAATTACACCTTGAACAAATTTCAGTTTAGAATCGACTTTTTTCTCTTCATTATTCTCGTTTACAGTTTTCGGTTTATTATCATCGTAATTGTTCTGACTGTATTTGGCACGAAGTAAATGCTGTTTGAATTCTTTCATTTTTTTCCGTTGAAGTTCCAAGTAACGATTCCGCATTTTCTTCCATTCTTTTCTGTAAGAATAACAAAAAAACAATCGAAACATTAAATTCTATTCAATTTCAATATACTTACTTTGACAACACTTGTAATCCTAATTCTTTAACAAAATTGCGTTTTTTATTCTCTTTTTTGTGCTGTTTCTTCTTCTTTTTAGTCTCACTATCGGATTCGATTATTTCCGATTCTATTTTAATTTTTTTATTATTGTCTTGTATATCCGGATCACTATCGTCTAATTTTCGTTTTTTTGTTGATTCTTCATCAGCTTCATCATCATCATCATTTTTATTATTGTCGTCATTTGTATTGTTTTCCTGTTCATATGTGACAATGCTACATAATTGACTCGGTTCGACTGTTGTGCTCGACATTTTCGCACCAATACTTTCAAAATAATTCAATGCATTCTGTGCATCTTGTTGATTATCATATTCAACAAATGCAAATCCTTTTATTGTATTACTACGATTTTTATATTTCGGTATTGATACATAAACAACATTACCAAATTCATTAAATATCGATTTAACCCAATCATGATCAATATCCGATTTTAAACCTTCTACATAAATTGTACAATCATCAACATTTTCTTTTGGTTGTATTGGTGATTTACGACATACAGCTGTTTCTTCTGCATTCAATTCAATTAATGTTGAATTTTTGATTGCTTTTTTTATATCATTAATATTTGTTGTTAATTTACGAAGTTTATTGAATTTCAAAAATACGTCCAAATCAACATCTAAAGACAAATGTTAAAATACAATATTGTTTGATTGTTAACAACAAATACGTACATGGATTTTCATTAATTAGTTGTCCCAGAAAACGATCTTTAACCAAATTGGAATCACTAAAATAGAACTCCATTTGTTGTAATATTGAATTGTATAGTTGTTTCTTACGATGTCGTCGCTTTTTTTGATTCTGTTCCTCGACAATCACCATTTCTGATCCACTAGCCATCCTTATTTTTCTATTTCTTCTCGAAACAAACAAAGTGTTAGGTTATGTTACAAAATTGTACAGGTTATGTTGTCGCGCGTCAGTTAGAAATGTCACCTAATTGTAGCCCACAATTAATTATAAAAATTAATAAATAAATATGAGCAAATATTAGGTTAAAATTGTATGTAATACAGATTGATATAACAAAATTTACTAATTATTGTTATAATTTTGTAATAATTCTCTTTGGTTAGGTTAGAGGTAATGTTAACGTAAAACTGCGGAAACACTGTATAAACTCGATAGATGTCGTACAATTTTTATAACAGAAATCTGCATTATCGACATTTTGACAATTATTTGCAACATAACCTTATTTGTTCACAAGACAAGTGATAATTTTAAAATTGTAATTTTTCTTAATTTATCTATAATTTATAACAAATAAACAATGACAACTTCGAAGGGTACATTTCAACCTGTAATTACAAACATTTATCAGTTGCGTTTACATATACGATAATTTATGTATTCTATTTATAGGATTCAGATGTTCATATTTCTTACGACGATCAACAGAAAATCAACAAATTCGCCCGTTTAAATGCTAAATTAGACGATCTCAAAGAAGAAGTCAAAGTTAAAGAGGTAGTAAATTGTTATATTTTTTGATTTATCAATCGATTCATCGATTTGGTGAATTTTAGAATGATTTAAAGAGTTTAGAAGAGGCGTGCGATGAAATAGCACTATTCGATGAAGATGAAATGATTCCGTATCTTGTGGGCGAAGTCTTTATTTATCAAAATGTCGAAAATACTCAAGTGATTATTTATAAAAATAATAATTATACACTTTATGTTTATTTAATTCGGATTTGTTACAATTTTAGAAATGTTTAGATGAGGCGAAACAGCGAATCGAGCAAGATATTAAGGATTTAAAAGGGAAAGCTAGTGGTGTCAAAGATCAAATGAGCGATCTTAAATCACATCTGTATGGGAAATTTGGTTCTCACATCAATTTAGAAGGTGAAGAAGAATAATAAGAGTTTCACTCAAATGTTTTTGTATTGTTCTTACGATCAATTATTTTGAAATTAAAATGAAAATAAATTATTTAACAACTTAATCGTTTATCTTTCGTTCTCTCCCCCTCTCTCTTTCATTCTCTATTATATTTGGTTTTAATTATGATGGATTTTTTTACTTTTAACATTTTGTAAAATTATAAAGAAAATCGGCAGGAAATTATGTTATTTATCAAACATATATATACACAAGAACACACCTTGCACAATGAATGCATTACACAACATAATTCACAAATAAATATTGCATAAATACTTATTTAATATTCTATACTCGGATGTTTAGTTTGCTTCATTTCCAAATCAAATAAACGGCCTTAACATTCAACAGACTTCCTCTCTTCTCTCCGTGTTTAATACTATGAAAGAATCTATGATTTTGTTCCTCCTACAGAATAAGGTGTGGAATGAATAAATTTTCCATTATAGAATTTTGATTATTTTTTCTTTCTTCCAAATCTTTGTTATTTTTTTCTCTTGTTTTGTGTTATTGTTCCTTATTGTTGACCATATGATATGATCAGTGGTGTATTAAGGACAAACGGGGCCCTAGTCACTGAATTTTGTTACTTTATTCGATGTGCGAACTATAAAATATGAAGCTTAGCCCATGTTTCCACTAGGTGAGAAAATTTATGCAAGTTTTTATCAGACAGAAAATTAGGTACAAACAATTTTCGAGTGTAAACAGCAATGCGAGTTTATAGAAACTTTCCACGAATTTCTCGCGCTCGTCAATTGGTTAAATGCAAATTTGTAAACAGTGGTGTAGCTTCGGTGAGCCTAGGGGCGCCCAAGACCCCTCAGATATACAGATATACAGAAGATTTCGTATAATCGGGTTATCGGTTAATTGGGAGAGCTATTTATTAAGTTTAAAACAGATCTCTACTTTGGTGTCCATTCAATCAAACATATATAGAGGTGACTAAATTGGATAACATTGAATTTGACCATCTTTAGAGTCACGCTACGCCACTGTGTGTGAGTATCTTTAGCAACTCTCTATAGGAACTAATACTTTAGAATAATTTACTCTATAGCCTAAATACAATTTCTTGACAAACACCTTATTGCACGAAAAACCTCGCCAGAAATTTGATACAGGCAGCATGTTGCAGGCTAAATCTGTCGGTGTGTAGACGCGCCTCAACGTACCGTCCACACGTGTGGGTATTCGTATACAAACCGGTTTGCACAAGTAAGCCCATGGTGAATCTTGGACGTGTGGACGGCCCATAATTGTGTAAACGAACCTCACATAAACTCGCCTAGTGGAGACATGGACCAAAGATGGAAAGAAATCATTCACCATACAATTTGGCTGTCAGGATTTCGTCATAGCATGAATATTAATAGAAATAGCAAGTGCATTCTCATCACAAAGACCTTATATGATGCTATCCTTAGTCATCGCCAAGAAGGCGGGATGTTCGACCACTTTAGTTATCTAGAGGTACATTTTTTTATTATGACATTATCAGAACTGATAAATAAAACCTCCTGAGTACGGGCACAGTACTGACCTGACTTGGGGGCCCACTAGGCGTGCGCCTTGCCTCTAATACGCCACTGGATTCAATACTGTTACAAAAGAGAAAGTTCCCCCCTGCTGCTTGCATTTTATAAAAAAAACAACAAAACAAAACTAATATAATTTAATGTAAGTTAATTCATTTATTAATATCGAAACGAAGGAATACACACCTGTTAGAATGTTAGAGCTCTTTTTTTTGGTTTATAATAAAAAAAATACGTGAGAATATGCATTCAATTAACAGATAATTTATTATTGATTATCAAAAAGAAGAGAAAAAAAAAGTTAATTAAGATAAAAGTTCAGCAAGGTAACTGTTCAATTTATATAAACTGAAGGCTCTGTGAGCAAGAACTTTGGACCTTCACTATATTTTATTGTTAATTTGTTAAACAAAACAACAAAAATTTCAAATAAATCTTCCTAAAACCATAAGAAAAAAAATAAACAATTAGTGTCCTTGTTACTATTGCTATTATTCTTAATAATAATAATAATAATAATAAATTTTATTCATCGATATTATAGAGTCACGTAAATTCGTGATTATTCCAATTTGATTTCTTTGAATTTATATTTATATTAAAACGAAGATTATCAAAGTCATTCACATTTTCTATCAATAAATAAACATAAAACAATATTGTGTAGTCATTGAATTTTAATTTAACTTTCTGTTGTTGTTGTTGTTTGTATATTTGTTGTTGTTGTTAAGTGAAGGAGGAATACATATAGAGAAAGCGTCTCTCTATTTTATTGTTTTAAAATATTTTCTTTGCGTTTTTATATTAAACATTAATTTAGATTATTAAACGTAATTAACACAAAACATGAATACTATACATAGTTTAATTGGAGATTTTCATCGTTTTTCCCCTAGAAAAACTCTGTTCTTTTATACGAATTGAAATTGAAATTTATTTAAATATTGTTGAATGTTCAACTAAACGAAACTTTCTAATGATCTCATCATGATTTGCTCTTCCTTCTGCATCTTCTATAAATAGTTGCACATATTGTTTGTTTTTATTTTAACAAATCAATAGATATTGAAATTAATCTACTCTTATTGTAGGTATCGGTATACGTAAATACTGAACAACTAGGTCTTTGTAAAAGAAACCTATATTACCTCAATGTTATAGAAAATTATTGATTTTTATTTAATAACAAAGATTGCTGATACTCTCAACCGTATACCATAATTACAGGGAAATATTGTTAAAAATATTATTATTATTATTAAAGTTTTTATGTTCTTAATTTCAATAATAAACTTTCACGATGTTTGTTTCGTAAAAATTTTAACAAATAATCCTTATTAAAATACAGATAATGATAGTGATGATAATACTAACCCGGATAACACCTACGCATTTCATGGAGCAAATCAACGGTTACCAGGTTAATGTGGATTTTTGAGATTTCGATGAAGAACTATACCTACAGTTGTATAGTAGACTATCTAGTTTTCGTGGTATTTCAGGTCAAAGTTGAGTGAAACTTTATAATTCAGTTCAAATGTTAAGCAAAATTGGAAAGATGAAGCTGTTTTTCCATCTGTTTCAAATTGAGAACAACTAATGAAAATCCGAACAAAAAAACCTTGGAATTTCAGGTCGTTCATTAGCTTTTCAGCGTTTTTTATTTTTGTTCTTTTTAGCTGTAAGATCATCTGAAATGTTGTAGAAAAATGCTGGCGGCAAATTGTCATTTTAACAATAATTAACAAGACAACTAATAAAAATAGTTGAAATAAAAATACACCATTAGGAAAATCTTTGTATTTGTTGTCCATAAAAAGTTTTACTTGTTTCTAGTGTGTGTTATTTCTCATATTTGATTGGTAGGGGCATCAACTACAAGGCTCGTCTCTTCGCAGTTCTCTTGCCAGTCGGTCATAGCGACCGGTGAAATCAATTGGTTTTTCTTTAAAATAAAATATAAATAAATAAATAAACAAAATTTCCAGTTCTTTTCTCTATTGTGTTTCTATATAGTAAAACGATAAAAATAGTCATGGAGAAAGAACCACAACCCGATTCTATGGCTACAGTTACAATTAAGCCAGATTATCCACCATCTGAGGTCTATTCCTCAGAACCACCACCGGTAAGTTCTACCAATCGAAATTAATGTAAAACAGATGTTGTTATTTATCCAAATTAAACAAATAAAATATAAACATTAACACAGTTATATATTTTTTTATGTCCTTATTTGTAAATTCATGAAAACGACCACAACAATACCACGCTTTCTAAATAATAACATAAAAGTGATTGTTTGTTTTTTTCGTGCTCCTAATTCAGTAATTTTTTTTTGAAATTCTGTAATAATTAAGAAACGTACGCAATTAGCATAAATTTTGTAATAAAAGCGACTATTGTTTAACGATTTTAATGGTAGATCAAGACAGAAACCTATTATGTTTATAATCCTCTACTAAATTGTTTAAACAATATTTTTGGCCTTTACCAAAAATTAACACATATGTTGTAAATTTTCCATGATTGTTGCTTTTTCATCTCAATAATATCCAATGTAGTTGAGTTGTTCATTCAAGGTATACAAGTTTCTAAACATATATAATCTGAGAATTGAATTAGGTTTTATTTAAACGAATTTCTGTTTTATTATTATTTATTTAAAAAAATATTTTTGTTATTAAATAGAGGATATTGTAATCATTTTTTTTTTATAATAATAATTACATATTTTAAACAAGGACACTCGTTTCGGTCGTGAACATCTCCGCAATCAGATTCAACTTAATTACAAACTTGCTAATTACACAAATGGATTCTTTCATAAAATACTTGAAAAATAGAATCTATCAATTTTTGCATAACATTTTTATTATTGTTGGTAATTCGATAAAGAATGCATTCTAACAGGATTTAGAAATAACAGCATTTACTCATTAACCATGACAATAATGTTGTTCCTTTTTTTTAACAATAATATTGTTGACGCCTATTAGAGCAACAATAAACAATAAAAACAATACAGTGTGAAAGGGTTATGGTTTAAAAGAAAACTGCAATTCACCTGCTTATAATATTATAAATGTATTTTTATTAGATTGACGTTTTTTAATTCTGGAAATGGTTAAATGCTAACGAACTCTTGTCAACTTTCTATTTTACAACAGTTAAGTTGAAAAGTATCAACCGCAACGGATAATCCTTCAGAATCTTATTGTTTTTTTATTGTAAAATTTCAAAAATTAGTACAAATAGAAGAGTTTACACGTTAAAATTTTTGGATTGAGACCGGAAATTGGTCATCTAGAACTGTTGTTGTTTTGAAACGTTAACAATGCATTATCGATAGAAAGTAGGATGAATCATTTGTATGTATGTAAATATGAAATCGTATATTTAAGATTTTACATTAGAATCCTGAAAAGAAAGTTGCTTTTCCTGCAAAATTTCTGGAAAATTATTATTAAAAAACAATAAGGTGCTAATAATGAGCATTGCGGTCGTTACGTAGCAACAACGCAAATATTACATCATCTATAGGAAAAACCAACGCGAATATCAAATAAGAATACAATAAGACGTTGTTATTATTATTAATTCAAACATTAACCACTAATGTATTTACCAAAACAATTTTTAAAAAGAAAAAAAGAAAACAACATGCAACTTACATAATTATAGCCTAATTAAAGATTCGTACCAGTTACGACTTGGTAACAGAAAAAAAATTAATTAACTCGAAATCCTCATAAAAACACCCATAATTATCAATTAAAGTAAATTTTCCTAATTGCTTGCTAATTTCTATCAAGGTCTTTACCGATGATTTTCAGGCTTATCATCGATCGCAAAGTTCTACAGTACAAGTGGCAAAAATCATTGCAGTTACAGTGGTATTAGTATCCGTAATTTTGGGTAGTTTCTGGTTGGCTTCTGCTTATGTTCAAGCGAATGCTTCTTGTAAACAATTGGAACAGGAATTAGCTTTATTGACTGAAGCTGCTGATCGTTTCCAACCGTTACCACCACAAGCTGAAGCTCTCGTCCAGGTACGTGTATTTATTCAATTAATTTATTTATTTAACAATAATAGTCGAAATTACGTCATATCACGTTGAATAAATTGAATTTCAAGGCAAGATAAGATTTCCTGATTAATTTTTTTGTCTTCAATTTATCACAAGAGATTTCTTCAAAATTGTAGCTTTCAAGTGCAAATTGTCGCAATTGTAGTGATGAGTGAAGAGGAGAAAGTTCATTTAAATGATAAATATTGAGGAGAAAATTGTAATTTTAAAATCATTATTTAAATAATAAAAATTAAAGGAAAAAAAACAAGTGAAATTCGGTATATAGGAAGTTTTATTACTGTTTAGTGATTGCTTTTTTTTGTACCTCGTATTATTGTAATTGCTCTAATAGTATGGAAAAAATCTAGAAAACCGCATTAGAAATCGTATAAATTGCATAACGTTAATTTTTATTATTTTTTTCTCTCTTCTTTATAACGTAATAGAATTTCGACTTCCTGTTGAGGTTACTGAACTGAACTGATGATTGAAAGCTGCTGTTATAAAAGATTTCAATTAATTCCATATATTAACTCAAACAATTAATTCTTCGTATTTCAATTAAAAACAAATTTGTTATAGTTGTTTTTCTTCAATAATAATAATAAATGTTAATCTGAAATCCGGTGGATTTGTCAATGTAAATTTGTTGATTTTTTCTGGCTTTCATACTTTCTAAGCAATTCTCTTGTGGGAACAATATTTTGATATTTAATTAAAGTAAAACAAAGCTTTCTAAAATCAATTTGACTCGTAGGAAGTTTATAGTTTTTTAATTAGTTAAAAACAAGATTAAATGGTGTTAATCAATGCAACGGTACTGTGGTGATTACATGACGATTTTATGTTTCGACCAGAGATATTCTGCAAAGAAGCATAAAACCATCAACTAGTCTATTAACGATGATGACCTGGAAATTAATAAGCGCCACGACAATTTATTATCGATTAACTTTCTTAAAGAAACTTAAAGTAGTTTAACTTTTAACAGTTATAAACGTGTCATAAAAGAGTTACGTGTAATACAAAAAATTAATGAAACGATTATTATTGTTATTATTATTATTATTTGCATTGTAAGCAAATTTGTAAATCAATCTTGGATTGTGTTTGTTTGTTATAAACATCTTCACGACTGGGGCAATGGTGAAAGCGAGAGGTCTTTACTCTTTCAAATGAGGTCACAGCTGCAAGCTAAAAACGATAATGTTTTTACTCATTACCAATCAATTGAGAAATAAGCAAATTTCAAAAGAATTATTCATTTACAGAATGAACCAGAACAACAGAAAACTGAAGATGTTCCAAAGAAATCTAAAGATATCGATACTAACAGTATTGAAGCATCTGAAAGTTCAGATAGTTCATCCTCTGAAAATACATCCAATGAATCGGATGATTATGATGAGAAAACACCAATTAAATTCAAATTACCATTACAATTAGATTTCGATGATTTGGCTGGAGCTTTAATTGAGAAAAATCAAAGATCTCGTATGAATTGTGTTGTTGAGAAGAAACGTGCTGAAGAAGTTGTTGATCATCAACCAAAAACATTAAGATTACCATTTGGACTCAATTTAACAACTGATCCTCGATATGAACATGTTAGCGGTGAACGGATGGCAATCTTTTGTGAAAGTGGCAACATTCAAAGGTAACTTTAATAAACATATAGAAAATCAAAATAAATAAAATTATGACATTGATTTCAGAAATGCACCACAACAAAACGATGAAGATGGCGATGATAGTGAAGAGGAAACTATAATGATTCAACCTGTAATGATTCCAATTCCACAAACACACTTCCCTACACATATGGCCCAACAAATGCCACCAGTACCACAACAACAATTCCAACATGTACATCCGATGGAAACAATGCGACCACCAATGCCACCTACTGTTCCACAAGTCCAACAAAATCAATTTCCACCTAATCAAATATTACATCAGATTGCTCAACAGATCGTTGCACAAAAAATTATGGAAGCACAACGTGCTCGTGAGCAACAATTAATACAACAACAACAGCAACAACAACAGCAACAACAACAAGAACAAGAACAAAGTCAAGAAATCCAACAGGAAGCTACTGAACCTCGTATGATTCCACAACGTTATCCAATGATGCCTCAAAATATTCCACTACCAGAAGAAGTTTTAACACAATTGAATCGTTTACCAAATCGTGATGTTATTGTTGCTGTTTCTGAACCAGATTCCGATGATAATAATCAAGACGAACAACAACAACAGCAACAAGCACAACAACAACAACAACAACAACACCAAGGAATTCGAATGATTCCGCAAGTTGTACAACAAGAAGTACGTATGATGCCACAAGAAGTCCGTGTTGTTCAAGAACAAAGACAAAGTGCTGCTGAAATGAATGGACGTCAATCGTATGCTCGTGGCTTACCTGTACATATTCCTGTACATATGATCCAACAAGAACAACAAGAACCACAAGCTGAAGCTTCTGAAGAGACACGACCACACTGTAAGTTATATTGTTCTCATTTTGTGTAATTGTTGATGAATAAACTAATTTGAATTTGTTTACAGATGTTCAACCAAGATCATTACGTTCAGTTGATGCTCTCTTAGCTAAAAATCAAAAACGTGTAAAACGTTGCTCTTGCGATTGCGCTTGTTAAACAAAAATAATAATAATTATTATTATTAAAATAAAGTAATCAAAATTTGTAATTATCATTATAGAAGCACTTTGTTTTTTTGGAAATTTCAATTGTTTGATTAAATCTATATATTTTTGGATGTAAATAAATTTTTGTTTTGCATTTATTTAGTATTATCGTTTAGTAGCTTATTACATTTCTCTTTGATAATATGATATATACTGGTAATTGTAGTTGTTTATTTGTAAATAGTTGAATAAAGCTAATGGAATTCGGCTTGGCACTGAATTGTGATAGATTTGTAAAAAATTGAGCTGTATGAAATTTATCGCAAAATAAATTTATTTTAATTAACTATCGTCTATTTGTTTATTCTTTATTGTTGTTACAACAGCATGTATTAAATGTATATAGAGTTGCATAACTATCAGGCGTATGTATCAAATTTGGTGGATGCGCCAGGTGAAATAACTACACTTCAATGATTTTACGAGATTTTTATTGCAACAGCATTGCTTACAGAATACTGAATGGATTTCAACTAGTCTAATTGACATAAAATTGGAATTTAAGGCCTATTATAATCTGAATACTACACGAATACTTATACTGTACACATTTATTTATAATAATAATAATAATAATGATCAGGAAAATAAAATAATATAAATAAACTAACAACAACAAAAAAAAATAATGATTGAATTTGTATATTATTAAACAATAAAATTTCAAGTAATAAATTCATGAAATTTCACCATTTACTGTAATGCAATACAATTAAAATACCTAAAAATTTATTTCTAAAATATCATGCATTTCATTACTGATTAACATTAAGACATGATTATTGAATCTTTTCATGAACCAAATGATTGATAAAATAATGCAAAATAAAACGATTTTTATTCTCTTATTATTGCACAAATGGCACTTACAAACCTAATCGGACAACAACTAAATTACTAATCAACTAATAGACGATGATGTTGGTAATGATGAAGAAGTGTAGTAGACGGTGGTAGAAGAAGACGACGAAGAAGTTGAGTATCACATTAATTTGTGTTCTATTGGATTGCTTCTTGTAATTACCCAAATTATATTTAGGGCAAGTTTGATCTTGGCTTCTTTTTTTAAAAAAAATATACGGGGGACAGAATTAATTAATAATTGCAAGTCTTATAAATACGTATTGTTTTTCTTTCTTCTGCATGTTAATTGATATTATTATATACATTTTTTTTTCTATAACAGTATGATACGTAAGAATACTGTTCTACTATGCATTTTTTAATAATAAAAAATGCCACCTATATATGTATTATTAATAATGATAGTGTAATGTGTAAATCCCAGGTGATTGGCATCTACCTGTAACAATTAATTACAAATTGAATGAAGATCATTTTACTACCAAACCAGCAGTGTTTACATGATTTGAAAGTCAAGGTTACGTTATGGAAAATTTCCATTGAGGAAGTATTGTTGTTAACAAAAACAATCGAGAAAAAATGGGGAAAAAAAAATAAATGAGAAATCACACAATTAATTATTGTTGTTTGATTAGAATAAAACTCCAACTAGCAGAACAAAAAAAAAAACACAATTCGATTTTTTTCTCTACATTTTATAACAAACACGTGTTAAAGTTATTGCTCTATTGTTCTTGCTAATTGAGAATTTGTGATTGGATTCGTGTGACTGTACATTAATTAAAAATCAAATAACAAAGTTGTAAACCTACCAAAATTCTTTACAAATGTGTAACAATAATATCATCATCAATTTCATCTTTTTCATCATCGGTCTCTTCAGGTTCTTGTACAACATTTTTATTTGCTGCTTCCAATGCAGCCGCTTTCTTTTCTTTCTCTTTTTGTCTACGCACTTTACGCATATGATGTAATTCAACAATTACATACATTAAAACACCAGTTATCAATATTGTTAATTGTACATAAAGTTTCATTCTAGCACATAGATGTGTTGAATATGCATATGTTATCACAAAACCAACACTTTCCCATAAACGATAATTTGAAAATGCTGCTTCTTTATTGCGTCTAAATAGGGCACCATATAAACCTGATGGAAATAAATTAGAAAAAAAAATTATTATAATTAAAATGTTTATTGTCAACAAGATGCTGTTATTGTTGTGGTTTATTTTAACAACAACCATAAAAATAAATTAATGGTAATGGAAAAAAACTAGTGTGATTAGACTGGATGGTTTGTTTGACCTGCAAAAAAAAAACATAGGGGAATTCTTTGTTGGACTATGCTCTTGTCACCAATCTTTACTTTTTTTTTATTATCATCATGAATTATATTCCTGTTGCTTAGTCAGCAACGGTTTATTTATAACAAGGTGCAGCAAGTAACCTGCCTTGCCTGAAGCAGAAGAACAAACCAGCTCAATCTGGTTCTTAATATGACTGTAGGCATACCACTTTACCCATCGAAACTAATTAAAATTAATCCGAAAATATCGCATTACGAAACCGTTTTGTTGTTGTTGTTGTTGATAAATAGTAAAAGAACAAAGACAAAAAAAACTAATAATTAGAATTACCGTTAACTTGTGTTTGCCAAACAGCATCACCAACACCCCATAAACCTGATGCAATAAAGAACAAGATTGGATTTGATGGATTTGGTCGCCATAGAAGCAACCAAACTTGTAAAGTTGAATGTACAATAGCACCTAATGCTATAATTGGTGCTCTACCAATATATTTCATTACTGAACCAAATACTAAACTGCAAATAGCATTTACAACACCGAAACACACCATAACATAACCGACTTGTGGGATACCTAAAGCACAAGAGACAAATGCTTGTGTAAAATCAGCACCGATAAATGCTTGTTCCATGCCAATCCATACTGTTATTGGTATTAATAATTGTTGATATGGTTTTTTTAATTGATAAGCTGTAGCTGATAATAGTTGGATGCCTGTTAATTCGGCTGTACTGTTTCTACGTTTACCTTCACCATACCTGTGAAAAAGATTGAAATTTCAATGTTTCACGTGCATGACAGACTTTTGTTTTGTTTATAATTAATTTGTTTACAAATATTTGTAAACAAGATGATGTAATTCTATTGAATTTTGCATTGTAAACTAAATTTTGATGTTTTGTGTAGACTTAAACATGCGGTTAAGACATAAACTCTGATGTTCCGTTATGAGTACTTACAAGAAAAATATTTATCAATAAATAGTATTATTCGGAATTGGGAAAGCCGAACAGAATATATTTAATATTTCCTGCAATTCGTTTATTATATTTTTACATAATAGATTTGTATAATCATAATTTTTTCGAGTAGGAATTTCCTATGTAGCTTTCCATTATGACTGTTATTTCGAGAATTATTATAATAAACAAAACAACAAAATCTGATAAATTATGGACGATTTAGAGGTTTTTAATGACGCAATTAGCCAAAGACAAAAATTTCAATAGAGCCACCTCGATGATATTGCATTTTGTTATCAATTGAGTATTTATTTAATAACGTATGTTTGATAAAAATAACGGAAGACTATATTAATTTAATGAAAAAGGTTATATTTATATTTATACGATTATTAATATTGAAAAAACCCATATATATACCTATAAAAAGGAATCATAATTAGTTACATTCCAAGTGAGTACACGGCCTTGCCAAAGATAAATAACATACCTGTACATAAAAATAAATACTCAAAATGATTGGCCTTCACTGGAGAAAGGTGGATGGCAAATTATCGTTTATTTGGCCATCGACTTTTATGTTTGTTTTTATCTAAATATACAAGCAAATATCTGCTAAATTGTGACAAACATTTGAAAATTATCCCATAGATAACAAAAATACCTTTTCAGGTGATTGACACATTTTATTTATCATAACAGAGATGGTAATAATAATATTAATTATAAAAGCGCTTCAACCGGAGATAAACTGATTTTAATTATTGTTGGATTTATGGAAAACGGAAATTACAAAATTGCTATTATATCTAGGTACACAGCAATTGACATTTACAACATCCTTTAATCGTGATTTTTTCCAAAATAAAAAATAAAAAAATTAGAGTGGATATGATGTTGTTTTTAATTAAGCAGTAGGTCAAATAATATTTTACACCGTTAATGTAAACTTTTCTAGTCTGCCTATCTATGGTTGATTTCAGATTCTTTAGTGATGTTGTTGTAATGTAACACTCCCTCAAGAAAAATTTAGCCTAGAAAACAGAAAACTACCATTCTATGTGTAGAAATGCTAGCGTTACAACTCAAGGTGAACTCTATTTATTACCGGCGCCTTTTTTCCAGTATTTCGTTATATAATAAAGGAAATGCAATGATTGCAACATCCTTGCAATATTAGATAGCAAGCAAATAATAATCGTTTTGTTATTTACTTGTTTTTGTTGTTCAAAATTAATTAAAATAATTGCTAAGCTTTTTTTACTTCTTCAACAACTTAGTAACGATTAATCAGTAATCGTTGATGATGTAATAGAACAGAAACAAAGTTTGAGTCTAAGACGGCAGCAGAGTCTTTCATTTCAATACTTCTCAAAGGTAATATTAATTGAAATCCGGTTTGATATATGTTATTCATAATAGATTAAATTTACTTAAATGTCTATAAGAGTATATGTTTATGAACATGTAAGAATGTTGGTAACATTTAATCCGAACATTGTAACGGTGTTGCCACTAACCTTGATAGAGGATCAACTAATATAGCAATCAAGATTATTGCGGCAAAAATACACATCAGATAAATCCCTGAGATTTCGTAAATTTCCTTTTCATCAGGTCGTTCCAAATTTTCATTGTTTTGATTGCTTTGTGTACAGAAATTCGAACCACAACGTGAAGCGTTTGTGAATTTTTCACCACCAGATCCATGCGGATCGCTCAAAACTGCAAAATTATACAAAAAATATTAATTAGTAATTTATCAATTTAACTTGACTGTAAAAAATTAATTACTTAGAGATGAAATCATATTGCCCCATAATTCAGCACTTTGCCATGCCAAAAAGAAGAATCCAAAGAATCGTACAATGATTGCATCGACTGCTTGATCGGTGATTTTTGCATATACACCAGCAACTTGTGTAAGATATGTTGCTTTTGATGCCCACATAGGTGCAGCACCAATACCAAGTAATACACCAGCTGGTACTAAGGTGTAGAACCTTGGATAAAATTGTGAACCAATATATGGTGCATAACACAATAATGAAACACATAAAGTCCATTTAACTGTTAATCGTTTAATAAGGAACGTTGGTACAAAAATACAGCTAACAACAAGAGCAGCGTATATTGCACATAATGAAACAGTTCCTAAACCATCTTTGGCATTGATGCTGCTTTGTAAATTTGCTATACCTTGGAATGCAGTAAATTGTATCATAAATGCAAATGAAATTGCAGACACATTTTTCAATATACGCCATTTCTCTTTGGTTGACATTTTAAATTTGCCTAATTGTGATGCTTCCTCATCGGTTAATTCTCTATTTGGTGGTTTAACAGGACAACCATTATCACCTTCACCTGCTTTGAAGGCTTTGTTATCATAACCACCACCGCCAGTAACAGATACCGTATAGACGTCATTTTCATTGTGGTTGTTTGAATTATCGCGGCCATCGCCGCTATTACCGAGGGACGCGGTCATCTCGAGGCCGCGATCACCCTCGTCGATCTGAAATCAAAAATAGCAAAACAATCAAAACTAAATAGAAGGAATAAAATAATGTTTATAGACTTAACAGTAAAACCCTAACGGTCGTATTTATTTACAACAATCACAATAACAACAACATCAATATTAATAATAATAATGATATATTAACGATATATAGTCGTGGGTGAGTCCAGTTTTTCTACAAGCCAAGGACGACAAGTAATTCTGCGCGGACAACAACCCCGATAATACCAGCTGAAAACGATTTGAAAAAAGAACTATCATCGACCGAATTTCTTCCATTTGTAGATAGAGAAACAGAAACAAAATGATCACAACAAACAACAACAAGAACAACAACAACAACAACAACAACAACAAAGAGATAATTCCATCCATCGTGTTGGCTATTTTTGGAACTGGTTGTTGAAGCTAAAATTATACACGACCATAAAATCGGAATGTTGTATATACCTGGTACTTGGCTATTTAAAGGATAAATATAGCTGCATCAACGAACTGCATGATTTATGCCTTAGGATAAGACATGGCAAAAAGAGAAACAACAAGGCAAAACTGTATGTAGACGTATACAGACCGGTCTCTAAGCATATACAGACAATGTTGCAGAATAAGGCAGTCTTTATAAACATTAAAATACGGTAAAAAGTATAGATAAATGGAAATTTCTGTGGAATTCATGTAATAGCTAGATTTCACAAGCCGAAATTTTAATATTCCGAAATAGTTAATACTACAGAATTTTGCAATTACATCATCAATATTTCAAACCAGTCAGGGACATTAATAGAGAGTTGAACAGAAAAAACTGAAAAACTCGTACTTATTAACATTTTTTTTTCTCTTATCCAATTGGAAAAAAATCTATTGGAGGTACATCATCATCATCAACAACAAAATCATTGATTATAACGATTTTTTTTCCTATTTAACTATTAGAGGTAATACGAAACATAAAAAACAATGTCTGAAGGTTATCTTTATGTTTTAACATTGAGTTGGGGAATCAAAAGAAACAAATGATGGCAAAAAGCAATGAAAAAAAAAGCCTCATATATTCCCATATTAGTTTGCTATTATTATGGCTAATTCGAGTGTCGGAAACATATTATTATGGACTTCCGTACCATTGAGAGACAAGGTCGTAAAGATGCGCACGCAAATACCGAAAACAATTAATACATCTTTAATTAATATTAAATAAATAAATAAATAAATAAATAAACAAATTAAACAAATAACGTGTTTGTTTTGTTATTATTTTTTTTTGGAAAAAATTACCAAAGCACCCCAGTAGAAGCTCCCCAATGACATTCGCCTGAAATTCATATCCGGACTACTATTTGCGGAACGTATTGAACTAATTGAACGTTTGTGATAATTTGTTGTCATTCTATAGAAAATGTTTGAATTCACTGAAACTACACAGACCGTAACGCAGACACTGGCATAACACTTTTTTCACGTAGATATTCGGTTTTTCTTAAAGACACTAAACGTTGCATAATGTAAAATGGATAATTTCATACTGCAAACAATAGCCTTATAAATATAAACTATATGTATGTATGATGTATACAATACACTTATCGTGATGCTGATTATTGCATTTTCATTACAGGAAACTTATTATCAAATGTAAGATACTACAAAGGTAAACAGAGAATCATATTTAATTTATCCCCACTATTGTTGTTATAGCTGCAATTTATAAACAATTTATTTATATCATAATTGTTGTTTACACATATAGAAGGCTTTTTGATAAGCTTTATCTGTTCAATGTGAGAATAAGCTTCAAGTTACTTGCCTAATCGAGAATTAAAATCACTAGAATTTTAACAAGAATTATTGATGTTTTTGTTTTTAAAATTCAACAACAATATTCGACTTGAATTAGAAATTCTAACAAATTTTTTTTTATATTTAATTGTTAACAATAATTAAAATTTTGTTTATTTTTACAAAACAACACGTATACCTGTATGTACAATGTTAGAAAATTTTAACAACAGATTTTCTAATTATAATTTCTCTCATTATACCATATTATTTATTTTTTGGTTGGTTTGTTAATTGTTTATGAAATAAATAAATGATAGTCTTAGAAAATGGGATAAACGTTCCCATATCCGGATTTAAAAAAAAAAATGATAAAAAAATGTTAGTAATCAAAACAAATCTTCTAGAAACATGTTGTTTTTGATTAATAATGTTAAATCAGCAGACCATTAAAATAATCATTTTAATTTTGTTTATTGTATATTAGTGGAGTTATCCTATGTAAATAAATAGAAATTCCAAACGATAGAATTATCATTATTGTTATGATGTATTTATTATCTATTCAACGCCGGTGGGCCTATGATGACTAATCATTAACTAAATAGAAATTATTGACCAAACGCTTCTTTCCTTAAGGGTGTATGCAAACGGTGGCTTTTTATCGCGCTTTTTGCGCGTGAAACGCGATAGAAACCGCCTTACCAATATAGTGAGAAGCGGTAGAGAAGAGACGCTCGCATTCGCTACCGCTCTCTTCTTCGCGTAACCACAGCGTTGCAATTGTGATAATAGAATTATATTATGTGCTGCTTTTTTCCTTTTGTTTATACTAAAAATGTAACTTTTGACGAGTTTCTGATCAATAATTCGCAGTTGTAGCGCGTTTTTTTTTATCACTTTCATGTCACTGTGCGATTCATGAACGTCTGTGACAGCATCGTGTTTGCAGTACGTTTTAGTTGCGTTTACAGCGCGATAAGAAGTCGTTGTCTACACAGGCCTTAAGAATGACCATAGAAAAAATATAATTATCAAAACCCCCATGGCGGTTTCCTTGTATTATATTCAAATAATTACCATCAATCGTTAATGATATCTTAGAATCTGGTATCGTTTCAATTACAAGGAGAATCCTATCAATTGTGAATTAATTAACAATCACATACATGCATATGTTTTTATTGTGAAAAATAAACAAAGCGCGTACAAAGTCTAAACAATCTATTTTACATTTCTATTATATTAGGTGAACAAACTTTTGATTAACAATAACAATTTCTATAATATACCTATCTATATAAAGTTGAACAAAGAATTGCCCTCCAAAAGAATTCATATTTTGACAGTTGAATAGACAAATAGGACACGAATGGTAGACATTTCATTTCATTTTTGTAATTTGATTATTATAAGGAGTGAAATGATGAAAATGGAAAGGCTGACTGAATGATGATGATGACGATAACGACGTCAATGAGAATTTTGCATAAATTCATTATAATTTTTATTAACAATAGTATAGATGTAAAAACCGGATTAAACAATTAACAATTTAAATATTTACTTATCTTGAAATATTGAATAGATTTTTTTTTTTAAATAGTGTTAATTAATAATAATTAAATGTGTAATCATTGAAACATTTACAGGAACTATTGAACGATTTGATTGACATCACCGTTGGAATTTCCCGTTGCACATTATTCTAATGAAATAATGAAAAAAACAACAACAAAAAAAAACTGTATCGAGAACTGATCACGAGACAGATGGATATCAGGGCCATGCAAAAGAGAAATTTAGATTATTTCAATTGGCAAAACAACAATTGTTAATCTGTAGCGTAATGCAATAGTTGTCTGGTGTTGTAAAATATTAGTTTTGTTCCTATCATCAAGTGAAAACGTTGCAAATGCATTCCAATCAAAGAAATCAGGAACATCAGCGTTCTTAGTGGGCT
Organism: Lydus trimaculatus; assembly: GCA_037414755.1. Classification (NCBI taxonomy): domain Eukaryota; kingdom Metazoa; phylum Arthropoda; class Insecta; order Coleoptera; family Meloidae; genus Lydus; species Lydus trimaculatus. The sequence goes on along the minus strand of JAZBGY010000161.1, from coordinate 72,241 downwards.
ACCGGGACGTTTAAAATAAGCCATAAATTACAAGAGAATTCCATATCTATAGTTTTTATCAGCAAATATTGAAAAATGCTTTACAAGTCAAATTTTATTGAAGGCATTATTTATGTCTAAGCTTTCTGGGACGGCACTACAGGGGATCTTTAGTAGGCTGAAGCGCCTCTTTTATTGTTACATGGCCCCACTTTGCCCCACTGATCGACTGGTTTTGATGTTATTAATTAATAATAAATTTCATTGTTACGTAAATAAGCTTTTTTTAATTGCATGTTTTTGAGAACCTTTCAAAAAATCTTTGCCCCCTTGGTCGTTTTATTCTGGCGCCGTCTGTGAACCATTCTCTTCCGCACTGAAGAAACTGGAATTAGCGTTTGATCAATTTAGTGATTAAATATGTACAGTGAAGTAGTAGATGTCTAGCAAAATCTAAGCACCTAGAAGATGGGCGTTTTCGAAGAAAATTAAAGTATAGCTTTACATAGGAACACCTCAGGATCAATTTGACATGGAGCTAAAATGTACAAATTCTAAAAAATGATAGAATGGGCATTCACTTTCAAATTAATATAATGATCTTATGCCGTGATTAGAAAATTCGTTCGTTCGTATGACTGTCTTCTCTTCGTTCTCGAAGTTTGCTCATAGTTTTTGAGATTTTTTCGTCTTTAGGACTTTATGTTTCCAACGAAGAATGGAGACCACTTCACAAAAGTTCGGACATAGGGACAGGTAGATTGTAGTGAACAATTGATATCATAAGAATAGAATGAGATATCAGCAGCCGTGAGTTTTCTACTAGATAACATTCTCCACTATTGTATACATTCAAGGGTGTCAAACTCATTTCAGCTATAGACTATTTTGCTAACAAAAAAATCAGAAGGGTCGGAAACTGTCCATTATGCTGCTCCAATATCATAATTATGGAAATATAAAATCAATATTTGGATATTAAAATTGTGAATAAACAAGCTTGCGGGCCACAAAAATTATACTGAAGCCGCAAATCCGCCAGTTTGATACCCCTGGTTTACATAAATAATCTTTGATGATATTATCATCACTATGATTATTTTTATTGAATTTTATCATTTTATATCACGTGAAAATGTATTTTATGAATTTGAGTACCCGATATTTTAAGCAACCATAGAGTGATGCTTAAGCCATAATAACAGTAATGATAATACCCACAAAAGGTTGTTCATGTAGCGAAGAATGTTTATGAAAAAGTCACATTTGTTGATATCTCAATCATTCTTAATCATATGAATTGTCCACTACAGTTAACCTGTTCCTATAGGCTTGCAGTCCCCAAATTATGGCCCTAAGAGCTATTTTATCCGATCAGTAAGTTAATTCATGTTAATATCCAACTATTTAACAACAAATACTGTGGATCTAGGTGTGGCTAGCATGAAAAATTTGTTAAGCGAGTATGGCAGCTGTGCGGAAAAAGTTGGGAATCCCTGCTGTAGGCGGATGTCTTTTTCAAAAACGAAAAGCAAATTCTCAAAACAAGGTTGACAGTCATACGTAATCTGTGTCTGCGAATTCGACTGTAAAGGTGATACTAGACGATCTGGTAAAGTGGCAGAATCTGTAGATTTCATCTGGTAGTTATGTTCCAGTAGACTGTAGATATCTGTTTCTATCTGACATAGTAATTCGACATATCTGAACTTTTGATCTGAACGTATCTGCCTACGAAAATCGACAGATTTCTGGCACTTCGCCAGACCGTCTAGTATTGCCCTAATATTTATTTCTTCCTTTTTCATGAATGTTTCGTTTTTACCGGAGTACTCGGAATTGTGGCTAAGAACGAACCTATCATTTTAATTTGACTATTTCTCATGAATTGGGTACTTTATTGCATTAGTATGCATTTTTATATTAATTTAAACAATTAAAACACTAATTAAAATCAATAGAATAGGAAAAACATTATATAACAACAAATGAATGTGTATATATACACTAAATTCAATTAAATCACTGTTGTGTATCTGTGAAGAATTAATTTTATTGATTTCATTAACTAAACAAATTGGTGTATCGTGAATGTTAATAAATTAAAATGGAAATTCTCTTTTGTTTCGAACAATAGATAAAATGGATTTATTAGTGAAACGGATAGACTAAAATCGCAAATTAACATAGAAAGTATGACACAGACCCACTTTTTATTTTTTTTATTTGAAAGAAAAAAAAAACAACATCGAATAATCATTAGAATATTATTTTTTTTTTTTAGAAATCAACATAAACAAATTTCGTAATAAAAATCGAAGAACAGGAAATCTTTAACTTCTCGTTATCAATTTTCTGAATTAAAAATTAATCAAAATCGTTTTTGAGAAAGTACAAACAATTATATAACGACAAAAATCGGAATAAAAACAAGATTTATTATTATTTTATCAAATTACAAGTATTTTTACAGGTGCCACAGGAAATATTAATAAATTAATGAGCTTATTATTTTGTTATACAATTGAATTATTTAAAATTTGAATTGTGATAATTTACTATAATTTTCGAATTCAATTTGCTATCACTTACATAATAAAGTTAATTAAATTTTTATCTTGTTTGTTAGGTGACAGAATTACTCGTAGGTGTATTATAAATTACTCAATAATTCTGTTAATGGTCATGTGGCTAATATTCATGTGATTTGATAAGGGAAAAGCTCCAATGATTTTTTAAAATAATAAAAAATTAACAGATAAAACAAACATATATTGAAAGCACTTACAAGAATGATTGCTTTATTATCAAACTAGACCAAATAGATAACTATAAGGAACAATTAAATTCTAATGGATTTAGCCACGAAGTCAATTTATTATAAATCATTTGTAGCATACATAATGCGTTATTATTTATCATCCATCATATAATATCAAAACAACCTTGAATAATTAAAATTCGCACAAAAATTGATACTACAAAAGGCTTAAAAAACATTGATAAAAACGTTTATTTAATTTCGCTACGATTGTTATTACAATTATCAATGTCATTGTTTTAAAATAATTAAAAACAAATTTGATTTAAATGAATAGGAAAAATATATAAGTTATACCTGTGTATGTTTATACATACATTATCTATATTAATTATTAGGAATCTATCAAATAATAATTATAAAATGGAAATTTAGGCAACTTAGAAGCGGATTAATCCGGTATTTACATCTAAGCAAGTCGACTTTTACTCAAACTAAAAAAGAAGTGCTTATCCTGATTGCAAAATCTCCACACTTTCTAGAAGTGTTATTAACCGTTATCAAATGATTAAAATTTAATTTTGAAATAATTCTTGTGACAAACATTAATTAAAATTAAAATACCCATATAGATATAGGAAAAAAAAAAACAAAAATCAAACTTACACTGATAGATGATTAAGGGTGCCGTAGATGATGGCGCGTTAAAATCCGCGCGATTTATCCTCCGTCGCCGTCCTGGTGAGCAACTTCTTGTGAGCTTTTGATTGTTCCAAGCTCTAGAAAAATCACAAACACAATTGATATCGGCCAATATTTTCAAAGAATATTGCCCCAGTTTCGTATTGTTTTATTTCGAAGAAAAATCGTTTAAATTTAATTTTAAAAAAAAATTAGTAATTATTGCTATATATTTTTAGTGAAATTGAACAGCCGGTTGTAACTGGTTAATAACTATTGACCACCGAACAACAAACAACATGCACATCGAACAAGAGCTAGGTATGTACTGTGTGACTGTGTATAGAATGTTCAAGTTAACTGGCCAAGTTGATACTGCGAAACTTTTCCTTCAGGACCAGGCTTTTACATACTAGTAAATGATGGTTCACGTGCTATGAAGAGGCAACTGATTGTTGTTGTGTTATTTGGACATTTTTGACAAATTTAAAATAAAATTTTTTTTTTGTTAGTCTGAAGCGGTTCTTCTGTCGTCCAAACAAACGTCATACATTTACTGATAACACTAAAGTGATTTATTAACGTTTGTTTTACGTAATCTATAACAGGTAGAGAATAAACAATAAACTTGCAGAATTTTTTTTTTTTTTATTGTTATATTTTGTGAATAATTCCGACTGTGTTTCATGTCAAAACAATTTTTGTTTAATTGCGACAATTATTCGTGACAATTAGTTACTAATTTAACAAAAACAAACAATTTTTCAACAAAACTATTTGATTTAAAAATTACAAGTTAGCACAATGGAAAAATGGCATAATAATTAATCTGTTTTGTTTGTTTTGTTTTTTTAAAATTTGAATTGGATTCATTCAAAATAACTGTTATTGATTTTGAGAGAATTCAACGAAACATTAATATGTAATCGAATGTATGTAATTTTTAAATAGAATTTCACAACAATATTCAATTCATGCAATATTAGAATAAATTAATCTATTAAAAATACATGTTATAAACAATTTACTATATGTTATTTAGAAATATGTCATGATTTGTATAAATTGCACAGTCCAAGGTAGGTGTGCGCATATTGAGTGGAATGACCGAAGTTACCACAAATAAATAACCACAGGATTACCCATCGAAAAGGAAATTTCTTAAAGAAAATGCTAAATTTCAAATGCATCAAATGTACCACCTACGATTTGATTGAGAAATTTCTACATAACATTCATCACTATATCATTATCTTTAATTATAAACAAACAAAAAAAAAAG
>JAZBGY010000161.1:0-67427 GCA_037414755.1 Lydus trimaculatus | reverse complement strand
CACTGTATTTATTATTTCGCCATAATTCTCAATTTTATTAATAACTGGAAAATTAATTTCGATAAAAAATTCAATTGTGAAACTCACCCTTTTATTTCGGTAATACGAATTGTTTTTTCAAAAAATTCACCAACATTTTATGCAAAAATCTTTAGAAATTAAAGTTGTTAGATTCTCAACAATAGACTGAAAGTTTGGTTAGAAAAGATAAGCATTTAACTGAAACTGGTATTAGAATCCAAAAAACTTCATTGTTTGTGTGGTGACTTTAGAAATTGACGTGGTCAGTAATGGGTTATATACAGTTGACGTCAAACACACGATATGAATTTATGAGATTTTATTTTTCAACATATGATCCCTCTACTTACCGACACTTTTGTATCCAGAGTTCCCACCTTTCTGGACTTTCTCTGTAAAAAGCATCTTGCTTTGACGTAAATCACCTTGAACACGCTATTCCCATCTTATTTCTTTGATGTGCGTTTTGGTCTTGGAGAGAACAAATATTCGAATGGCATCAAAGCCGGACAGTAGGGCGGATAAAATAGATTTTTTTAGAGAAATACCTCCAAAATATCCCGAAATTGCCTCGAAGACTAGATGTCCTGTCTTGTTTTGCTCCCAAAAGTTTATTAGAATAACTCCTTCGACACCCCGAAAAGCTGAGATTATAGCTCTTTCAGATATAGACTTTTCGATCCAGAACCACGATCTTGATTTCATTTTGGGCTCACAAAAGAATTTGCAAGAGTTTACAAAATGGCAACTTCAGTTTGGCGTTTGGCATTGATGAAAGCTTGGTAATCCCAAACTATCGGTCAAAATTACGTGCACTGATCCGTGAAAGATATCTAAACTGTCAGCCAGGTATGGGAACCATGTGAGTTGTGCCAAAACACGTAAAATATTTTCCCTTATTGTTGTTGTTGTATCTCCGTGATTAGATTGTAATCTACAAGAAAACAGCTCTTAAAAAACTAATTAAAAATGAATAACTCGTATACAAATAATTTACCTGAACAAACACGTTATATTTACGAAAAAAATTATACGCCTTCATTGTTTGATTTCTATAGCAAGAATGAGGAATGCTGTCCGGTTAGTTTTTGACATACCCACCTATTTTAAATAAGGTTGGGATTTTCTGATCAAAGAATAAAATTCATACATTTGTTATATGTAGAAAAAATACATAACAATGTGAACGTTTTGTTTCAAAATAGTGTTGCATTTAGAGGTTTTGATAGTTTAACCCATCACTGCTTAAGGAGCATACAATAAACAAGCACTGAAAACAAGCGTTATCGATCTTGGTTGGATCCGGTTGGTTTGAAGACATCGTTTTGTTTTTTTAGATCAATAGCAGGGCAAAATATTGATAAAAATTCATCATTATGTTCATATATTATTTAAAGTTCACCCTGTTTCAGGTAGCTCTTAGAAAATCACGTTTTTTCTAAGAAACCAGTTTCAGTTATCCTCATTAAGACATTGTTTCTATCTTTCAGTTAAGGCTAGATGTGGTCATGCGGATCTTTACAAAGATTATCTAGTTTTATCAGCCAACAAGTTCAAGGAGTCCTATGGAAAATACGGTAATTTTATCAGCAAACTGTCTTTTAATGTACTTGAAATTGTCTATCTGTTATAAATTTTTGTCTATTTGTAAATAATAGTAGAAAGTACTGCCTGGGGCATTCTAAATACTTTAGGGTTACCGTAGGTAGCTTTCCAAATTACCTATTTGATTCATAGACTTTCGTCACACAGTCAGGCGTCTGTTCGAACTTAGAATACGTTTGGTGGTTAGGGAATTGGAATGACTGCTACAAATAGAACACATTCAGTAACTGAATTCATCGGTTACTTTTCCAAGTTTACGCCTGTTCCTCATGTGTTACACAGCAGTGAATTTTACAAACACCACTATCCTAATTTCACTGCGTTTCGCCTGATTGTGACCGTTTATTACGTTTCAGAAATACCAATAACATAGTCGAAGAAACGTCTTTTTTTTTGACAATTGCAACGAGAACGACATTTGAAAATCGTAACTCATTTTCATGAATGTAAGTTTTACACAGATATCTATAAGACAAAGCTGTAGACAGTGTACCTAGATGCTTGAAATTTTCGAATTTACGCAATACTGTCTTGTATTGTATTGTATGAGAACCTACATAGGACCGATTTCCAAAAGAATAATATGCTAGATTCCTTTCCAAAAAGCACAAAAGATCCTCTAAATAACTGAGTCGCAGACATACAAATATCCTATTACACACCAGATCCACAATTTTAATTATAGACATTACAGGTCGTCTACTATGACTATTTGTAAATAATATTAGTTTTTTATAAACATCAATGACAGTCTATCCGATTTTTATCTGTCTACTTGTGGGGAAGCCCTGTCTTTCTACAATAAATTATCATTTATATCGATGACAAATTTATTATATTCACAACACTTTTTTAACTTCTCTCTACAATATTTTGTTAATTTTTTCATTATGACTTAATTTTATAATTAGAGTAAATTATTTACAAACGGTGAAACCTATTTATTTCTCCAATTCATTAAATGAAAAGCTTTCAAATTTATTTGTTTGTTTTGAATATTTGCTGAAAGGTTTTGATAAGGAAATTATCGGTACTGATTTAGGTATCCAATAATAATAATAAATTTCAAATTTTCACCTTTAACAATAAATTATGAATTGATTAACCAATAATTACTTTTACCTTCTGCAAAATAGAACTTTTTTTGAATTTATTAATTTATTAAGAATTTAATATTCAATGACATGATGGTATTTTGAAATTCACAATTTTGTAAAAGAAAATTTATTGTAATTGGGATAATGTTGGCAATTTAAATTCTAACAATAAGATGTTGATATTCCAAATTATTTTGACACTTCTGTGAATTATTAAAATATTTACTTGTTTTTTGTTTGTTTGTTGCCTTTAGGCTAGGTCTCCATTTGTGATTTCTCGACTCGATGATCAGAAAATCGCTGTCGCAGAAAATCTACAAGGTGCACATACTGCGTTTATGAGTAGATTTCCAATGGATGTCATTGAAGCAGGTTGCATGATTGTTCTTTTACTTCAGGCGAGACGTTATAAGCGGCGGAAGCATCATTATTCGCTACATCCAATAACAAGTCAAAGATCATTGGAAGGCCAATTTTACAACTTATTTGAAGATTTATGCGAGCACTAGTTTTTCGACTATTATCGAACGATCAAAAATAGTTTTGACGAATTCTTGGTAATAATTGGTCCAACAATAACATTTAAAGGTACAAGATGAAGAAAGTCCATACTTCTAATAGATTTATGGTCAGGCATTTTGACAGCACACATTTTCAGGTTTTTACAAAGATACCAGAAGCACACTCAGCCAGTCTGTGTGAGTTAGTGAGTTACTGAGTCGGCTCGCAGTAAAAATAAACGCTGCTATTTAGTCACATGTGGTGCCCCTGTGGCGTAGCTACTCTATAGCAAAGGTTAGCAATGAGGGAACTTGAGGGCCCCTATTTACATAAAAAGGCAAACTAATAATTTTACTAATTCGCGGGAATATCATTTATTGACCTAATCGCAGCTTTAGAAAAGTTGTTGTTAACAATAAATTATTATAAACCAAAGGGCGCATTTTCTAAACAGCCGAATCAAAACAATAGAAGTTTTACCGGATTATATTATTCGTCCACCACAAAATATGATGTGGCTACCCTGTGGGTATAAAATTTTTATTTTTAATTTATTTCTGTTGATTTTCTTAACATATCTTATAAAAATCAATTTCTTTTTAATTTTTATCAACAAATGGGGGCTATGCTACTGATGTGCCCCTGTAATTGAAACAAAGTGTTTTATTTTTCTGACTAAGCAATTACGCGACTAGAAATCGCAAGCGTGGGCTTAGTCTTAGGGTACGATTACACTATCAAGTTTTACTTGTCAAGTTGGTATGTTTTCACTGATTGTGAGTGCGAGAAGGACTATCCATTTCGCATTCAGTGAAAGAAAGCTAACTTGAACAAGTACGACTTGATACTGTAATCGTACCATTAAGTAAGCGCTTCTTATACCGTAGCGAAAAAAAAGCGGATTACTGATAAATTATCCTGGAGCATGTAGATCATGATAAACAAAATACAGAATGTCTCATCTAAGCATGTTACTCCTAATATTACCCTTATTTGTGACATAAACCAGAGAAGTATCTTATGAATTCATAAAGCAGCATCAGAATATACTTTTTTAGAACGCATAGTGGTAAAAATTAGTGAAGTGGAAAGGCTGCCTAATATTGTTATTACAAGAAGCCAGACTTATTTTTTATCCATTATCTTTCGATTTAACCCGTAGAAATTTTGAACATTTCAGATACTAAACCAAATCTTCGTACTCCTAGTCCACACTGCAGAAACACGAACGAATAACTTTCTTTGAAGTAGCCATTGCTTGCGATGTTCTTTCGCGTTGATTCAGAGTCTGAATTTCAGACTTACTTTCGTTTGTATTTGCATTTTCGTTCATTTGCGTTCGTTCGCTGGATGAGGACCCAGCTTAAGGCAAACAAAGCCGTTTTATACTCGCGATTGTGAGCTCCCCATAATTGCAACATTTCCACGACCTTTTTTTCGAACCCAGAGAGGCAAACTTAAGGGCGTCCATGTACGCAGCAATTTGCAAAATTGAATTTCTCAAAAGAATCTCTCTAGGACTTGACATATTTCTTAAAATTCAAAATTAAGGACATTGAAATGTAAACGAAGGATATCGAAAACTGATTAAATAATAAACAGTTTATGTTTTGGAAATTTTGCTTCCCATTATCTGATTGTGAGAAATATTGGGAAGGAAATTGGAAATCTTCCAGTAATAATTCATCATTTCTTAGTAGCAATTGTTGTTTCCTTTTAAATGGATAATCACCATTACAATACGAATTCCTGTAATCTTAGGTAAATAATTAAAACATCAGAATAACAATGATCCATCACTAATGTTGATAATTAAAACGTGATAATAACTTGAAAAATATTTGTTATTTAGAATAATCTAGTTTGAACTAACAATAAAAAAAATAATAAAATGATTTGCATAAAATTGTAGTAATTCATTATAGACAAACAAAATTTTAATTATACTTTCAGAGAATTTAATAAATCTTGCTAAATCGAAAAATCAACAATTAACCGGATGAAGTATTTAGTTGCTGTTGTTGTTGTTGTTGTTTCTTTTTTTTTATATACCTATACTATAATATAAATAACAAAACTAATTATCACGGATATTCAAATTTCGTTATCTTTGTGTAATTTTTTTCACAAATAAATGAGATTTTTAAATCGACTATTCATTCAATAATTGAAACATACATACATAACATGACATATGAATTACATTGATGATTATTTCGTTCCGGAGTGGATCATACACACAAAAAAAATTTATATATATATGAGAATTATTAAATAATTAGTAATAATACTGTCTGAATTGTTTACTGTTGGATTCCCACAAAGAGTTTTATTATAAAACAAGATATTATAGCAAATTTACGACCTTGGTATTGGTTTAGAAATATGGTTACGACAGCTGCACGCAAATGGAAACATATATACCTTAATAAGGACATACATATACGTTGATTATTGTTTCAATACAGATTTTATGACGCAAATCTCAAAGGGTATTGTATTGCGACAGGTAATATGAATACAATACGAAATCATACATGTACGTATTTTGAAAGTTAGATCGTGAACCAGTGGCGTAACGGAAAATTTTACGATCTCCTCCTGTTCTTTTGTAAATTTTGTCTCTCCTTCGCCAATCAAAACCGAGAACTCCCTGTGTAAAGCTCCATTTTACTTTTTTTTTCTTGGTGTTTAGTTTTTCTGGACACGCTATATTTGTTTTAGTAATTGATTTATCTGCTTTTAGGCTCGTTCAAAATCGTTCGGCCAATTTAAGTTCTAGTACAAGTAGAGTAGGGCCCCTTTATGCCATGTCGTGAAGTTTATGTTGTTAAAATGCTACATGCTGCTTGAAGTTAGTGTCAATACAAGTGTTACAATGTTTTCTATCCATTAGGCATGAAACGTGTAAACTCCCTTCAACAGTCGTTCAAAAAATATCGCTTTTAGTATCAATAATTATATAGTAGCAGATTAATATTAGCATGCTACATAACAGTATTTTTCTTTGTTTTGAAAAACAATAATTATAGAAAATTAACGTTACAATTTTGCACAAATTTCCAGTAGGTACTGCTTTTAAATTTTGTTTACAAAATGAGTAAATGACAAATTCATACATACACATACTATCTTTAATAATCCCATCGTTGCATCATATTATGTGGCTTAAAATTGTATGTATGTGGCTCGGTTATCATTAAAAAAAAAAGTAACTCATTGTCAGCTAATTAAAGGAATAAACAAGCACATCAGTGCCTTGTTTGACGGTCTTCAAAATACCTTGGCCTACTAATTGACTAACCTTTATGATAACGTCAAGGTATTTTATCTCATTTTAAAAACCAATAACAGAATTTTGGTAAAATAGTTTAATGACTGGCTGACTGACTGAATGTCTTTGAATTTTATTTTTGTAACATTTCTATATAAAAAACAAACAAAATAAATTAATTATAATTGCAAAACGAGCAGACATTTCAAACAATTAGATAAAACCAAAAAAGAGAAAAACAATCACAAAAGAGATCAACATTTCCAACTATCACATGTTGACATGATTAGCTTGATGATTTAAGACCCATAAGTGTTTTGTACATACTCAAATTTGTGTAAAATATTTACGAACCTTCTTGTTGGGCCATAATGACTTGACTTTGCGTATCTAAATTACATTTCAAGGCTAAAAAAAAATTATATTTCTCATTTATTGTTTGTATAGTAGTCCCACATTGACTGATTGTACAAGTTTTTGATAATAAACTTGAATTTTAATACAAGTCAAATAGCACGTGTATTTAATATGTAACGTTAAACAAATAAACACCAATGCTAAAAATGTGAGATTGTGGTCAGATAAATTTTATTAAAAAAAGGTCACAAGCAATGACTCCTCAAGACGTTGTGGTTAAACAATATGTTCTACTACTATTGTAATGAATTGTTCCCTTTGTAGGTATGCAGCGTTAGCGTGGTTTTGTGGACAGCCTTTTCTACCCCATTAGCATTCAATGTTGTCATTTTTGGACTACTATACAATTGTTATCTAAACGAAACTTTTTGGAGAAAATTGTTAGAATTCTTTTCAATTTTAGATAATCACTGGAATTTTCCATTCCGCAGTTGTGGATGATAATTTTTGATTAAATTTTTAATACGAAACCACCTCAACTTATACAACATTAAACTTTAATACAATCTATTATTATTGACAATAGTGCATGTAAATAAATGAAAATTAAAATAAAATATATAAAAATCATTTAAGATCAAGGCTAATATACTTGTATTTCAATAATTCTACATTAATTAAATTTACTTTGTTAATACAAGTTCATTGTTTCAAATATTTAAATAAATATTTATTTATTTATTATACAACAAAAAAAATATATGAAGAAAATGAAAAACATTTTAATTCCGTTCAAAATATTTAACATTTATGACGTAATCTCCACTATTTTGAGAAAATTGTATAATCAACATCATGCAATTTTATTAAAATAACATAGAATTCCGACAATATCTCGTAAAAACAACCGTTCGATAGTTAAAGTCTGTTAATTTTCAAAAATTAAGCAAAAAGGATGATTAAAAACGCCTCAAATAGACAATTAGTTGTGCATTTGCATAAAATTTAGTTTTTCTTATTAATCCTTTGTGTTACTTGCAATTATTTCGGTCTTGGTTAAACTTATAAATCATCCATTAACTGCCTTGAAGAATCAGTTCTTCAGGATTCAGCTGAATTATAACTAACTGAATCATAATTCGACTGAAACAGAATCGATCCCTTTTTGACTGATTCCAAATTCGTTTCGCTCCATAGATTCGTCTTTAAATTGAATAAATTGGTTTTTAAAACAGTTCTATTTAATGCACTTTTCTACAGTCTGTTGCTATCTGCATTTTCCAGATAATGGGCTTGATGCTGGACTTTGGGGAAAGGGTTAAGTTTTAGGAGGACGCAGAACTGCGAAAAAAAATTCAAGTTAATTCCATGGCACAAATTGCTCCTACCACGGGATTTTCTTGTATTACGAATATGTAAAGTTTTTGTCCATGTTTATATCCTGTCTAGCCTGTTTATGCGATTACAATTTCCAAACAATTTTTGCCAGAGCCCGATTTAAGCATGATAAGGTCTTAAGCTAGAGAACTTTTTTACGGTCTACCCATTGCTTTACGTTTAGAAATCGTTCTAAAATTTTCATCAATTTCCAAAGAAAAACATTGAACCACTGAGCCCCCCAAGCGATAGCTGGCTCCGATTTATAAGTATTCAAATAATTTGCAAAATTTAAAGTGTAAAGATCTATATTGCTCTCAGAAGTCTTTTTGCTCCGATGACAGCTCAGTTAGGATAGGACTTTTGGCACAGCTGTGCTTTCTGTTTCAGTTAACGGACTACATTGATATTTTCGAGTAAACAAATTGATTCAGCTGTATTTATTGTAATTTAATAATTTGAAGTATCTGGATCGGTAAAGATAAAGAAACATCAATCAACAGTGTTCATAGTGCTACTTATAGATAATAGTGCTCGTATTAAACATTCTATTTCTAATAGTATCTCAAAAAAGTCAATAATGTCGATTCTAGAGCTTTTACAGCAATTTGGGCCTTTCACAGGTATATATTTTATGTGAGAATCTATCATTTAAGGCTTATACGCATCATTTGAAACAAGAACCATCTACTATGATGTAAATTTGTTGAGTAGATGCCACGAATAGGTCTTCTTGCAACCTGGGAAAAAAATTGGCTCTAATCAGATCTAATTTGATCAAGTTCTTATGTATGAGTCCAACCGAGTAGATTTAACCAGATCTAAATAGATTTGGCCATATATGATTCTCGATATGTTCAGTTCCAGTTCTAAACAGATATGATCATATATTTGATTTGATCTAATCAGATCTAGCCATGCATTACGAGAAAAAAGTTTAGATCCGGTTAAGTCTAAACAGACCGGATATAGACAGAATATAGCTCTGTTCAGCTCTGATAGACCAAATCTGTTCAGATATAATAGTCGAGATTTAATTAGATCTTAGCAGATGTACACTGTTTCCCGGTTTCCCCGGGAATTTATTTTCAGCGATGAGGTCCATTTCAAATTTTTCGTCTACATTAACTGACAATCGTCGAGTGGGAAAAAATTCAAAGGTGACCGTCCAGAAGACACTCTATACAAGACTGACAGCAGTCATTGCTGCTGTTTTTTTTTGACAATCAGTCTGGCTCAACGGTAACGGTAAATGCAAAAAGATGCTGAGATAAAATTGGATGATTTTGATTTGAAAGACATGTGCTTGCAGCAAAATGATGCAACAAGCCACACAATTGATTTATTGAGAATCAAATTTCCTAGTCGTGTCATTTACAAAAAAACAGCCAAAGTAATTGGTCACAGATAGACTACTTTTTTTGGGACTATGCAGAAGATATACGTCAATAATTCTAAAGTAGTTTCGGAGCTAAAAGACCAAACCTTAAGAGTAATTGGTGAAATAGAGTGGCAGCCGTGTAATTATAAAATAGAGCCTAAAGGCAGCATTTTTTTATGTAACTATTTAGAATTCTCAGCATGTTTACATGTGGAGTCTTTAAATTTTCCGACGTTTTTTGTTTTTTTTTTTTGGTTGGTACAGGTATTTAGATGTAACATCACGATTTTGATGGCCCGTTAATTGTTGTTGTGCTAAGTAAAATCTCATAAGACTACACTCATTTGTCAAATATAAAATTAATGTGTTTATTATGGAAGATTTAAGATTGATTTTATATGAAGATTTATTCGTGAATTACTTATTTGTCATAATAAAAACGACGTAACTATCATAAATTTTCTTAGGAATTATTTTTTTATTTTTTTTCCATAGCTTTATAGACACGTTACCATTATATAATTATAATTTATAATTTAATTGTTAATTGTTTAAATTTTATGTTTTAAATATTTTATTGTTTCCTATTATTGATAAATAATAATTAAAATTAATATAATCGATGAAGAAACCTTATATCGTATAATAACAAATCAAAATCAGAATTAAAACAGATAACAATAAACAACATTTTTCTTCGTTTGATTGTTATTCACGTGGCAAAGACACCTTCACATTTATGTAAAATCGATTGAAAAATAAAAGAATAAAATTTAAATAGAACAAACTTGCATTTGCCTTTCATTGATTCACTTGTTTTCAAAATTGTTTACAATTGTTTACTGGTCGACAATCACCTTTTTCTATTAATTTCGATTTCAAAACAAAAATCCCATATTAGATTAGGTATATTGACTTATATATTTCGTTTTTGTTTCATTTCAATGCCAAGGTAGAGATCATGTGTTTTAGAATTGTGAATAAATTAATTTTACAACCATCACGACTGTATGAAACCATAAATTTACGTTAAAATTTGTAATAACAACGTAATACAAATTTACCAAGATTTATGTTTATTAAGCGACACAATGTAAATGAAATTATGCAATATTTTATTTTCAAATGGTAGCAAAAACGACCTGTGACGACAAAAGCAATGACAATTATGTACTTTGTGCAAATATAAATCTCATTATTAATAAATAAATTAGTGACAACAGATATTTATTTAAAATATCATACTGATTTTTAATTAGTTTTTAGAAATTTGGATTTTTTTAACCACCATTTTATGTAGAATTGTCATCAAACAATTTTTTTTCTATACGTATATTCATATAGCTACGTAAAAAAATTGTTATTTCCAAAGAATGGGTGTATCTACTAGATTCTTTCATTGTTGCCTACAAGAAAGAAATACGTCATTAGATGTTGAAGGTAATCGAGTTCATTGTTTCAATACGGAACTTCGTCTTTAATTTATAAAATTTTACCAATTTAATAATTGATGATGTCTGTCTTACTAATTAAAAGCCTTCAAATATTTACGTAGTTACAATAACACGTTAGCCATTTGATCTACTCCTTTTTTTTTTTAATTATAAAACTGCAGTAGATGATTTTAATTTCTTCACAAATCGCCAATTATAATAGATTAAGTAAAATATCGCCTATTGTGTTGTCTACCAATCAAAATCAATCATAGTCTATCAGAATGCGATTGATGAAGTTTCCAATAACCTATCCTTATGCTTGCTACACACTATCGTCATCGGATAGCGTTAGCTGAACGAAAAACGACAAGAAAAAATTGAGATGGGGATAGCATAGCTGTGTCGATTTTGTTTCCCGTAGTTGGCAGGACAAATCAGCGTTTACTGTGCTCAAAGCTCTTGCATGGAACAAACTGTAGGCGTTGGCTATGTTGCTCGTGCACAAGGGCAGCACTCGAAACATCTGACTAACGCTAGAAATTTGATACAGACCGCATGTTGCCTCCTAAATGTGTTCGTGTGTAGACGCACATTAACCATAACGATATTCGCCAAAAGTGTAGCAAGTATTAAGAATTACAATACAAACAATTGAAGTTGTGTGAGTATAAACCGATGGTTAATGCAGACTGCTTTAGACTGATTCATAGTAGAAAGGGTCAGTTTATACAAGTTTTCGTCAATAAGATTTGGACTGATTCTGATTCGTTTGGTATAATATAGTTCCTACAATTAATGGGCATTTAATGTTAATTGTTATTACAACATTTTATTGACAGAAGTTGTTGGATTGTACTAGTAGCATTAACAGCTAGATAGTTATATCGAGGATCTTGTAATGAATTCAACAGATTGGTTTCATTAACAAAACAAAATATTGAAATAATATTTGTTTATTTATTTAATTACATTTTTTCTATATATTTAATGTTTGTTTAAATATATACGAGTTGGAAATCGTTTCTGGAAACTGCAAATTTATTATGTAATGATCCCGCTATACAAACAAATCAATTATGGGCAAGTATTAGAGAAATATAAGAAACGGGTTTCAATAAATGAATTTTTGCTCTCTTGAAAATCATTTTGTTAAGGTAATTTCTTCTTAGTAATTAGCATTAAACATCTGTTATGATTTCAAAAGCGAAAGTCCCGTAATTTCTGTTTCTATCATAAATGTGCATATACAGAATCTTACGTTCATATCTTTATCGGTTGTGTTTTAATTAAATTTTATGACATCTACAATTGTTTGAATGTCTGAAATTGTTTTTGTATCTATCAATTAGCATAATAATGATTAAAAACTTATTTCACGCGAGAGCGGCAAATTAACAAAAATCAAAGCAACTTTTACTTATACCTATACTACATGTATATCTTCTACAATCTCGATTACAGGTGTATTATTATGTTTAGACACCTCATGAGAATCGAAGAATTATTCTAGGTACAAATTTGTGCCATCAAATGGATTTATGATGTCGTAAGCATTCCCAAAAGCATTTGTTAGATAGTTGTTGTTAAGGCGCGTCTCCACACGGACACATTTAGACGACAACATGTTGCCTGTATCAAATTTATTGCGTGGTTAGCAGCGCAAGTCAGCAGTTTTGAGAACTGACCACGTGCCCCAGCAACACAGTCAACGTTTGCAATCTATTCCATGCGAGAACGGTAAATGAATAAACATCAAAGGTATGTTGCAAGCAATTTGTATCCCGTGTAGACGTGTTTTATGGTTAGTTAGTTTGTTTCATGGGCAATAAACCACAATAAAATAAACTGCACCACAAGCTGATTTATGCTGCTAACTACAGGAAACAAAATAGACACGAGACAACGCAAATTTGTGGTACAGTACCCCCAAACAGCGCTGCAGGCAACGCTTCCACCATGCTGCCAGCTAAATGTGTCCGTATGGAGACGCACCTTTAGACAAATGATTCTTTATAACGTTAATCATCAGGTCGTATTAAAGAAAGAACGACAGAGGTTCAGGCTGCGGCCGCAGTCTTAAGCCGCGTCCACATCGAACGAATGAACGCAAATGAACGAGAATGTAAACACGAATGATTGGAAGTAAACACGAGCAGGGATCCATGCCTTGTCGGATTTTCATATTGTTGACGAGGTAGACGAAGGTTCTCTCGATTCTCTGATTCCAGTATTTTAATGGTTGTGTACGTTGTTTATTTAAATCTACTAATAATAATAATATATTTAAAAATGAAGCGATCCTATCGTATGATTGTTATTGTTTGTGCACGATGATGATTCTCAGTCTTCCATTCACCATAAAATGATGTTTTATTTTGTAATATTTGTAGTTATATGGGTTTTTTTTTTGGTCAACAAAATGAAAGGACGCCAAACTCACGCTGTGACCTGTGCGTATTTTTTTTGGATGATCCTCTCAAGTTTTATTTATTAAAACTCCTGCGGTGATCATCAGTGGTGTAACGGAAAATTTTACGGCCCGAACTTTTACCGCAACGAAATTTGAGGCCACCGCTCTTCTTTTGTATAACTTACCTTAAACTTTAAGGAGATACCTATGGTATGATAGCAAAGTCCTTTCAAGTTGATTCCAAATCGAGCGCTTCTGTTTCGGGATGTTCAATACTATACATGGTCCGTTACCTAGTGTGTGGGTTGTAGGGGTGTGCTTTACGCCACTAGGTGATGATAATCTATTTAAAAAATCATTAGCTTCTTGAAATTCATTTTTTTGAAAATACCTATTAACTACACCCAGGGCCGTCTATAAAGTGCCCTTATCACGATGAATTAATCTTCGGTTAGATAAAACTTTAGCATTTCAATGTACTTGATTCGCTCTTGGATCAGTGGCGCCCTTGGGCTAGGCTCAATTAGTCCATAAAGTTTAGGGGGTCTGACTGGAGCTTTTATCTGATTATAAGTAGAGACACAGACAAAATTGACTAATTATTTATAAATATGGCAATGTCTCTCAAATTTTGTTGCAAGTTTCTTGAGAAAAACAAGTTTTAGTTTGTATCTTTTTTATTATTATTATTATTAGTTTTGAATTAATTATAATTAGTTAAAATTTTTGCGTAATTCTACTATTTTGGTTAACGTTAAATTCATATAATAAAACGCTAATAGTTTTTATTTACATTAATAAATTTTGCTAATTTGATAACAAAATAAGATAATATTGTTATGTCTATATGTTTCCGTTCCATAATTTACATACATATTTATCCTATTAAAATCAAATTTACATAAAATCTTTCAAATTTTTTGTTTATATTTAAAATAAAAGTCGCATTTATTTGTTTTATAGTTGAACCACATCATTATTTCATTTAATAAAGTGCATCTAGAGTTGACAATCTATTTAGAAATCGTCATAAAAACAAAACAATAAACTGTTAAAACAAGATAAAAGTCTAAATTTCAAGGATATCATAATGAAAATGAAACAGAAATAAATAACGGAAACGGATTTAAATTGAAGATTGTTTTTGTTTTATATTCAATTATTATATAACGCAAAAACAAATTCAATGGACAGACTAATTAGTGGAGGTTTTCCCATTTATCTAATTATTAAGATTATCGAGTATTTCTACCGGAAATACGACGAAAAAAGCACACACACAACAACAGGCAGGACTGCCACGTGAGGGTGGCCGGTTGTGTTCCGCACAAAGGCATCTCGTCAGCAGTTTTTTTCACGAGGACGCTGAAAAATTGGACAAAGACATTTCTTATCGATGTAGCGGCACTAGCCAGCAGAAAAATCAACAATATTCAAATTATAATTATAACAAATACAGTGACATCTATATAAAACCTACACAACTAAAGCAGAGGTATTCTGCAAAAGTTCAATAGTGTAGTGAAGCTTTTGCTAAAAAGATGGCATATGTTGGCGGTAAATTTTCAAAAAATTTCATTATTTAGAACCTGTTTGAAACCTAAACAATTTTGAATCAGTCCGGTGTTGGATGAAGTACAGCTGTATTGGGGGCTGTTATCCAATATAGCCGGCGTCGAGCGCGTGTCCCTAACGTTGTCCATATATCAAAAAAATCAAAATCTCCCTTAAACCATCCACAATAAATTAAATTTTTCGTTTTAAAATAATTCCATATATGTTTTTTGTTTTGTAACAAAAAAAATCCGTAAAAAATTATAAACAATTTTATGTGTTTTCGTTCTTGTTATTGTTTTTACTAAATTTTAAATTAAAAACAGTGTAGCACTGGGTGTTATATGGAAGATTAGTGTCAATTGGATTTGATGAATTTATTGCCGGTCATTTTTATTGAGGTAAATTAGTTATAATTGTCGGTATTTAACATTTCTATTATGATGATTGAAAGAAATAGTTGTTCTTCACCAGTTTCAATTACTAACAAAATTTTTGAATCTTTCATCATCATATTTATTTTATTAGCGGTACTCTTGTGGGGGCGCTATTTGAATAATTACAGCAAACAAACAATGAATATCCTGTTTTTTCTAATATGAATGCATTTGCTTTCAAAATAGATTCATATATTTGAAATGATAAAAAAGGGGACCTATTGTTAGTTTGGAAAGTTATTACAACATTTGAGAATCATTTATATAAACTTATTTGACCCTCCTGAAAGCTGTCTTCTATCACTGAAACTGTTATTATTTTGCAATAATTGTATATAAGATGGAATTTTTGAATAAAGTCCATGAATTATAAAAACCATATTATTGTGTCTCCTGTATAATTTCGATTCAGTCTATTGAATGGCCATATCAGTTCATTGGACTTCAGGTAGAAACCTACACATTATAAACCATTCTAAAGAATTCAAATATAAAGACTTCGACTATTTCAATATCCAAGGTAAACGATTAGAACATTTATTTTATTTAATTATAACTTCAAGACTTCAAAGTGCAATGGATGATGAAATTTCCGTATACGAAAAGGTAGCCTGTGGCTATTTACATGATCAATCATTACGAACAAAAAAAAAATGCATCAAAACCAGTTTTTTATAACAGTTCAATTAATTTTAATTAGATTTTTTGAGAATAATTGCAACAGCGGCGTAACACGAATCGAGTTGTAGGTGGCTAGATCCGTGTTAGCTGCTTTGTCATCAGTTTTTCTAATTTGTAAGTGTTTTCTACATTCCCAATTGTTACGCCTCTGTTTTTTTGGTGAAAATCGTATAAAATAGAGTCATAGATCATCGATGAAATGTTATAATTTTATAAATTAGTTTGTAATTTTCCACATTTTAACATTAGTGTGTTATTTTATATTTAGATTTTAAATTTCAGCAGATTTCGTTAAATTAACTTAATTTCGTTCAATAAATAATCAAATTACACCAAAATAGTGATATTTCGGAACATAAATTTGCATATTTTGACAGAATTATTTCAGCAATTTATCATTAATATTTTTTTCATTTAAAATCAAATCTATAACTGAATAGAATCCAAATCAATATATCATTAACGGACACCTGAAATTATAAAACTTTTATCAATTTGTGAAGAATTTGATTTAAATTCTAAACAACTGAAAGCTTTTATAGTGATGCAACAACAATAATAATATCTGGTCGATGATCATCTTGGAATTCTTCTATAGTCTACCTGATGGAAGAAGAAACTAAAAAGGGCAGGTGTAGCAGCAAGTGAAGCTCGATTAAAGAGGCTAAATAAGAGTGAGAGAGAGTGGAATGTCCGCTATAAGAACTCACTGTATAAGCATCTGCTGGCTATATTGCTTTACAATATTTAACAACAATTTTCCGAAAGCATAGAGTGTATTCAAACAATATTTGTTTTTGAAACAGAAAAAATATCGTTGTCATTTTTTTTCTTATTTCAGTATTATTACTATAAATAATCCGGCAAAAAAATCATGAAATCTTTTACAGTTTTTTACACACTCCAGTAACATTACTTTCGTGTAGAAAACAGTTTTGTTTAATACTCACCCTGTTTTTTTTTTGTGTTTTGTTCTTGGAAAATATTCGCCAAATAATTGTCGCGTTTCTGAAACTATATACAATAAAATTTCTTATCAGTATTATGATAACAATTGTTATAATTACAAATAGTTAGTTAATCCCATCTAATCAATATTATATAAACTTTTGAATGAAAATTCTTGGTTTTGTTGTTGTCCTCACGTAATTGGATAGATTTGGATTTTAGATTATTTCAGGTTTCTAAGCCTGTATAATATAAAATTTCAATAGGGTATCGTTTTAATGATAAGATGGAGGAAAGTTTGTCGTATTCAAATAATTTAAATGAAGACGACATGGATGTTGTTATCATTTGAAAATTTCAATAGCATATTGTATATGAGATTGCTAAAATCGAAAATAAATGGAAATAATAACGAGCATTTGGAAATTGAGAACGTACGGTATATACGCAGAATAATAATGATGATAATGATAAATGACAAGGTAATGCAAATAAGAGATCCAAGAAGTGCTGTAGTGGTTCAAAATTCAAAAATGATGAATAACAAATACAGAAATAATCGTTATTTATATAACTATTGCAGAAAGTACATTCGATAAACAAACACGTAAATGTACTTTTCGCATGAGTTATACAAAATATTTGTTATATTGCAGGTGGTGAGCGATCGATGGAATGGTGCATAGAATTCATTTTCAAATCATAACATTACTTTCGATCAAAAATACATTCTTCAAAGTCACAAGTTTTCCA
This sequence comes from Lydus trimaculatus, assembly GCA_037414755.1. Taxonomy (NCBI): domain Eukaryota; kingdom Metazoa; phylum Arthropoda; class Insecta; order Coleoptera; family Meloidae; genus Lydus; species Lydus trimaculatus. The sequence continues at coordinate 49,595 of JAZBGY010000161.1, read as the reverse complement.
AAGTTTCAACGAATAATAGAGAAATGAAATTTGAAAAGTTTCAAACATGCAAAAGCCACACAAAGTTATAAAATGTCTAGGCGATTTGTATTAAGAAAGTTGATTAACTTAAACCATCATATCTTGAAAAACTTTCCAAGGGTGTACGTAATTCAACATGCTTCACCATTTTTTTTGTGCAACTTTCATATTAAAAGATCAAGATTATTTCTCTGATATCCTCTATGTTAACTAACATTAGTAAATTTTTTATCGACCAGTTTTCTTTCTATCCTGTTTTTCAAAGTTTCAGATTTTTAATTAACTCATTGATAGACAAGTGTTGAACTTTCTGCACTGTGTAGGCTCTTGTTAAATAGATTAAAGCAGTTGCTTTGACAAGTGAGTATCATGTAACTGAATTTACCTAACTTTGGCTTGCGGAAACCATTTGGCACACAATAGAGAAATCAATCTAGCCAATCTAGGATTGATTAAAGCTGAAGATGGACATCAGACAAAAACAGAACAAAAGAAACAATTCGAAAATTGTCTTGTCATACAAGTACAATATTAGATTTATATTCAAACAAACGGTTATAAATTGTCGTATTGTAAAGTTTTAACTTTCACAGCAGCTAGAGTGTTGGGTTTGGTTGTCTTTCTTATGGTATACGGTCAAACTTGACTGTTTGGCCGTGAACCGGCTCTTGTACTGCCGTTGTAAACCAACCGTCATCTGAAAAAACTATAATCAAGAAGAAACTGGCTATAATTAACTTGGATGCAACAAGAATATAATATCTGCAAGATGTAATCAAATCACATGTATACAACACGCTGTTACTTTAATTTAAAATTTTCCACAATAATCTATTAAAGTCACTTGCTAGTTTAATGCTGTTCTCATTTTTCTAAATGATAATAATAAAAAAATGTATATGTAAAACATCATGCAATAAGTGGCTTAATTGCTTTGAACTTCTTCTGTGTCTGCTCCTTTTTCGTGTCTTTTATTAGAGAATCTTTAATGCAAATTAGCATATCCTTCGTTCTTTTTTAATGTTTCGTTTTATTGTTTATTTATTTATGAAAACAGTAACATTTTAACGCTATTTTATTGCCATTTTCGGTCTATTAGATTTAACGAACCAACCTTATTGTTCTTTTCCATTTGCATATTGTTGTCAATTGTGAATTGTTTGTTGAACTGGATAGGAATCCTCATTATTGTCAATGAAGCTGAAAATATATTTTCAATAGGAAACATATAAAAAGAAATAGACCCGTTTCTCTTTTGATTATAATAGAAAATTTATTGATTAAACTTTAACAATTCTCACAATTACAATAAGAACAAACGAATTAATGAAGAAGTTGTGGAATTACTTTGACCCGGGAAAATGTTTCTTTGAACGACCACTACTGTGTGTAAAAGAGGGGTGCATTTCTGGAATAATACAATTATTTTCGTTTTGCTTAAACGAGTTCCATTTATTCTATTGTTTGATTAAAGTTGTTTGTTATTGATTTGGAAAATATAGGAAAAGTTTTGTCGTTTTTTCATAGAGAGAAGTTGAATTTTACAATTGCACAAAACCTTTCACACACAGACAATAAATATTAATTCGTGACTTACAGTTTTCTTCCAGCTATCATGCAAAATTCATTTTCGCTTTATTAAATTTGAAATGGGAATGCATTCAGATGTGCAGTGATGTAGTGAGAATTTAGATGGTTCGTGATACAAGCGAAGTGATAAAGTTCCCAACCAAAAGCAGGAAATTATTACAATAGATTTTCAGTCGTTTTTGCCTATCAATTCGATTTTAAACTTTATATTTTGTCGTTTGTGAGACAATTTGAGGACATTAAAGGAGATAAAAGAGCAAACATTCTCTTTCAAAAAAAAACTGCTTCAATTTTTATCGAAACCAACTATTTTTGCCCGTATTCCAAATATTTTAGCGCCCCTCTAGTGTCTGCGCCTGTGGCGGGCGCCACCTTCAGCACACCCTACTCGATGGTCATTACTCTTCGGTTAACGTGAATTAAGTGTGCAATTGAACCTCCTGGACTCTAGAGTTGCACATTTTGCATTTTGAGATTATTGTTAACAATCGTGGGAAAAGTTTGTTTTATATTTAATTTTTATAAACAATTTCTGGTGAATCATTCGTTGTGCAGGTGGTTGTAATTTGTAATGCAGCTGTTTGTGTTGATTTTCCCCCTTTTCTATTCTGTTGTTCTCTAATATGCTCTATGTTAGTTCAACCGTAACAATTGCATTTTTACGTGCGTAATCGTGTATTGCAGGAATATTTTTCCTTTAAATGGTGGTTGTTTTCTTCTAAACTCCATCATCTATACTGCTTTCAGTGGAGTATATGTGTTCATTCAACTTAGAAGAAAAAATAACAAAAGTAAACTTGTTCCAGTCATCTAAAAATAGTCGGAAAGAATGAGTGGTCAAGGCTATTCCATCAGGTTTTTTTTTCTTCTATTTTGTTATTTTACATTAAAGACTTGAATTAGTAACAATTGATTACAAATATTGTTGCAATCATTACTATTATAGTTTTCGTCATTTGTTTTCAGGTGTATGTAAAGAATGATTCATTGAATAAACTGTGTGTGTCTGTCAGCCGTTGTCGTCATAATGGAAATCATACAGCTACTGTTACCACCAAATCGAGGATAATACACCGACCAGATGCTTGAGAAGTTCATTGTAAAATATACAATAACGACGAGGACGTCGACAACTATCAGTTTCCGTGACGACGACACTATAGCTAGACGTTGAAATTATTCTACTTTCCATATTATATATTATCGGAAAATCGGTGCCAAAATCAATTTCAGTATTATTAGTGCCAATGTTGTTCTGGAAAAAATGTGATAATTGGAAATTTATAATTTTTTGAAACTGGAGTGTTTCTCGTGCTTTCATCTATCATAAATAGTAATTCAATAGCAATAATAATGCCATCCAAGAAGCAGTACGATTTAGTTCAAAATGATGATTATGATACTAGAATCCCATTACATCCTGAAGAGGCTTTCCATCATGGTATCACATTTCAGGTTAAGGTAAGCCAAAAGAAATACAAAAATATTTTTGATGTTTTGGTAACACTGTATTTAAATCTTATAATTTGAAATTGCGCCAAGAGATTAAATTGTGTCATTAATTAATCATAAGATGATTAAATAATTGTCAATTTTCTATGATGACTAAATCTCCCACGTTCCTAAGAAAGGATTTCCTTGTTTAATCCTGAAATTAATTTAAACACTGAACTTGGCATAAAATCTCTTTTAGATCAACTAATTTGATTTTCATAGAGTGTGATACTTTACAGCATTTACAGGATTGCATCTGTGATAATATTAATCTGAAAAAGAAATCCATTATTTTGTTTATACATGCTGTGCTTATAAATCATAAATAATATAATAATTTCAAGGGAATATACGTAAAGATCTCTAAATAAATATTTTGAATTATCTAACAATCGTTTTTCTAAAGAACCCGAAGGTCAATGTATGCAACGTAATGCATTTATAGAAAGTGCAGCAGTTATCACAGTAAACAATATTTCTTTCATGTTTTGTTTACACCATATAGACGTAGTGTTTAGACGATAATATTCAAAATAAAGTCGTTATTTGTTAATAATTCCAATGATGTCACTTGAATTTTCATTCAAATCAAGTAGAGTTAGTCTATGAATTCATCATTATATCGGCATTTAGCCTTGTTGAATTCTTCAGCAGCCTACAATATTAATTCAGTTTTCCTATATTGTTGCTATTTTTATATCCGGAAACTGGCCAATTATTATTGCAAAAAAAACGCATAATCCGTATGAGATCAGCAACAGATTTCTCATTAAAATCAATTAACTATTGTCTGTTAAAATTCAAATGAAAAAGTTTCTTTTTTATGTTTGTATAAGATGAATCTGGCTTATATCTATATCCGAAATTAGTTTCTATTTTACTTAGAATTGTTATCAGGAAAGTTAATGTTTGTTAAATCAAACATTTACATAAGTTTAAACGGAATTGGTTTGTATAGAGCTTTATGGGTTTTTTTCTCCCTCTTTCTCTCTTCTAAAAATACAATGATCAACCTCTTATTTAATTAAAAATAATATTGAAAATTTCCATTTCCTGTTAGTGTTATTTATTTTTAAATAACTTCCCATCCATTGAAATGAAGCTTGATGGGAGAGTTATAAAGCTTCCCTCGAAAAAAATGCGAAATGATTGAATCCCAATTTTTTAAATTAAATTCTAAGTTACAAGTACCGAACGAATGATTGTTTTGTTCTCGGTATTCCAATTTAATGTTCTCTATTGAGGTGTTTTCTTTTTTATTTTATTTTTTTACATTCCAAAAGGATATGTTATTCACAATATACTGAATTCCAACAGTATTGATTTGTGTCAGTATTTGAAAAATGAAAATACATAATCAATATCGGTGTGTGTTATTTTAGAGAACTGGTTTTTGGATTATATTCACCTGCACCCTATTCATAAAGTTATGTTCATAAAACCGTCAATGTGGCATCTCCACACTCAATTTATCCAAGTTATAAATACAATATTGCTGTTGTTTCATCCTTTGATTCTTTTTCTAAACATTTGCCGTTTCCAATCAAAATAAATGAGATATTTGTTTGTGTTATGTGTTGTTATTGTTTATGATTGTCTATCAAACATCGACTAGAAGCTCGATTGTTACAAAGAGCTTGATTTTGATGACAAAATTCGTTTCGAATACTTCTCAAATTCACTATTTATCAGCAGTAGCTTTTTATGATAATGTTCCTGAAAGAACGCGTATAAGACGAAATGAATCATTTTCTCACTTTATCTCACAAATTGAGATTTGGCTTCATTATTAAGCAAATAAGGAGGAATCGTTTATGGTGTTGAGGTTCCGGGATGGCAAATTAAATTAAAATTAATAATATTATTCGAGATGATGATAGTCGATGGAAATTTGGCTGAATTGTAGACTTTATTTTAGAAAATTACAAGATTCTCGCATTTTCTTCATGTTTTTACACATTCATTATGTGTACATGCTGTATGCCCTTAAGCTGGGTTTACAACTGAGCTTTGTTCGTGCTTCATTTCATATGTAAATCCTGCTTCACGGCGAGTATAAGAGAGTCGGCTTCTATCACTGCACAGTTACCAATTATTAATTTTCTAAGACTTGATTCCGTAAAAATGCTTTCCTATCTATTAGAAATTTATAAAGACGAAGAATCTTCCTATAGTTATCGGAAGAATCAAAAATCGTGTCCATTTATTGAAAGTTTTCTCTTAAAGATCATCAGTCTTTTCAGCATTTTGCAGACTTTATTTGTCTTTCAAGTCGACACTCTTAATAAATAAAATGATCTCATTTATCTTCTTGTAGTTTATAAATTGATTGGTTTTATCAAAATCTTAACATTTTTCGGCCTGAAATCATTACAAAAACATCAACTGAAATATGGTTGAGTTTTCCGCAATTCCGCAAATATATTATTTTCATCCATAAAAGCTTCTATTTACATCATAGATGAGGTATTATTTCTATTTGGCAAATCTGCTCTATTTTGTTCAAAAAAAAAAAAAACAACAAAAACGCCAATAATAATTGATGCCAACATTATGATGAACGTACAGTTTATTTTCCTGCTGTCATTTCAAATTCAGATTTTACTGTCATGGTTTCGTAGACTGTGTGAGAGGATTATATTGGAAATTTGTTAAAGATTAACGACAGATCTTGTCGTCAATAACGCTGTTATATCATTATTTATCCGCTTATTATATAAATGCCTCCACCAAAAAAAAGCAGTCAAAAAAAAGAAGAACGTTCGAAATTTTAATTGGTTTTGGGGGACGGATGATAATCACAATACGAAAATAACTGAAAAACTTTATGACAAACTTTACATATGTTCCTAAACCATATTGTTGCCAACAAATTTGTTCTGTATGAGTTTTTTGAATTTTTAACGAAATAGATTTGTTGTGATCTATTTTTTCTGTAATATAATTTTATTTCCGTGTGATAATTTTTCAGAATATGTAAAAACAGCCAAATTGAAAAACAAATAAATCCATATCGATCAACAATCCGTTTCATATGGAAATAATCCTGAAATTTCCAGCATGACGCAATCCTTTCAGTACTGCACACAGAATAAATATTGAGGTATCATCGCATTATTGGCATACTGCTGGCGAGGGTTGTGGGCCTTTATACGATCAGCAACGTATACCACTACCCTTTTGTTACAATAAAGTGTTAGAGGTCGGATTTCAAACGGTCAGCCGTGTATATTTATCTTGCAAACTGTCGAAGCCTCTGATCAGAATAGCCAATTTTTCATGAATAAATCGACACAATGTTACCGTAATTTATAAAAGCTGTGTCGCAATAAAAATCGTATAATATTTGCAAAATTTGCGTTAGTTTTGGATATTTCTTCTTTGTAGTGAAGTTTCTCTTATACACCCAAGTATAACAAAAAAATCTTTGCCAGCGTAGCAACAATATAGATAAGGAATGCTGTAAACATTTATGTTTACTGATAAGAAGACGAGATTGTGTGTAACTATTTCAGAGATAGCGTGATATTAAGTGTATACAGGGAAAGTCAACGACTTTTCGGAGATCTTGTTGATGATTGCGATTGTAAACAAAATTCCTGAAAATTTGCTATAAGATATTCTTAGCGAAAGCTGCTCTATTTCAGGTCTAACTTAAACAGCCACCATTTTTTTCTTTCTATATTGCTGAAAGGTTTTATCTAAAATTCATTCGATTGGGGGTGAATCGTTTCGATTATCGGTTGTCAATAAAAATGATGCTGATAAATCCGAAAATATATCCAAACATACCACAATAAAAAACAAAAATCCATCCATACCATTGGACAAGTTGTTCAAACATTTTCGGCTTTCAGTAATGTTTCCAGTAGGAGATTTCCGTTAATTTTAGATATCGAATAATTTTGCTTTTCAAAAATTGAAAATATGCCGAACAGGAATTTCAGAAATTCAATCAAGATCGTTATTGCTGCAACTGAAAACTTGATAGTCGACGATTTCATGAAAACAAATTAGAAGTCTATAACATTATCATCATCTATATTTGTTTATTAACATAACATGCGTGTTTGCATGTGGATTTCATATTTTACGGTTTTAATTCAGATTTTCCACAAAAATTCTATGCAGCAACGTTTTAATTTTCAGTTGTACGTGAAACGTTAAATTGAAATACAAACAATACCATGGCTTGTTCGTTCGTTTGTATTGTTTGAAATAGGAAAAAATAATGATAGAATGGGGAAAAAAATTGCGAATTCTCTACGCTTTACGATTGGTTAACAGTAATCCTTGATTTACTCCATTTTCCTGATCTTGTCAGTTATTTTTTTTTTCTTTCTAAGAAATAGAAACGTGTAAATTTAACTCTAGACAGTATTGGAAGTGGTATGTCAAGGTTTCTAAATTTTAACAGGTATCATCTGAATAATGATAAATCTGAATAAGTGTCATTAATGTTCAAACCGCTAAACCGTAAAATCGCTAGTGCATAACCACCATTCATAACTGTTATAATTAGGCTGTCATGTCGGTGAACTCCCAATTTTATCATCATCATCACCATCAATAATATTATCATTAAAATTGTTATTATCATGGTAGATTTCCTCAACTTTAAACTTTAGACGATGTGGGCTAGTCTTATTCAAGGACGTGGGAGCACGTGCTGTACAAAATTGGCGGGTTTTGCATTTTAATGGTTAAATAGAAGGAATTGTACAATGTATGTGTTGTGAATTTCCAACAACTACAAGTTATAGAGGAAATGTTAACATGATCATGGTGGAAATATCAATAAATCTCGCTTTTGTTTTCTTGTAAATTAGTATAGTTAAACATATAATGTGGCGGCGCTATGGAATATCAAAAAATTTTCCGGATATTTCCACTAATTTTATGTTGAATTTATCAAGTCACGCAAACCATCCCTCAAGTGACTATATCCAACTGATAAGACATTTTACGTTTTACAAATTAATTAAATATAAATATCACCCTCTACTATAGATAGAATCTGAATTATCCCTGAAATTATCTAAAGTGGTAGAACGTTGACAATTTAACCACATGGGAAAATAACAACAATCAAACTGGATAGTGTTTGCATATTGTTATTACCCTTTCTCTGGATTTAATTTCAACGATAATATGGCAACAACAATTCCCATTTTGCTTTTATAAAACGAATCCAGACCCTAATAATATTTACAGTTAATAACTTGCAGAAAGCCTACAAGGAAAATAAAAAAAAAAAAACAACTGGACCTTTTGACTGGGTGTATTTGAAACGTTTCAAGATGAAAAACGTGTTTGGAATTTTCAAATAAAAATTTCAAACCGAACTTTTCCTGTTCCAAACACTCACACATAAATGGTGTTATTGAACAATATGTGAATGTGTTAGAATATGGTTGAATTAGAATCACAAAGCGTCTTCGTATAGAGTTAATGCCCCTTCTGATGTTTCTATACGTGATAGGTTTACCAACTGTCCCAGTCGCTGTCTGAGAGCCTTGATTGTTGCTTATAAAAATATCTGCAAAGATGACAGATTCGGGATGTGAACGGCCAAATAACTTTCCCATGGGACTATCTATCGTGTAATATGCGATGGAGTAGTTTTCTTCATAGATTCCCTACATAGCTTTTAAAAAATAAAATAATCCTGTACTGAATTTTCCAATATCAAAACAATATCCGTTTATCTTCTAACATTCTATAGGAAATGATTTGAATAAACGTTGAATTGTGCATTTGAAATACTAATGAGAGTGTTGAGGTCTTTGTTCTCGTGTTGTTTTATAATTTGATTTCGATCCGTATTTCTCTTGTCAAAAATTTAATAAAAACGCCAAAAATTGGATAGCGAATGGACATGGGACAACGAGAACATATTGAGGTGATGACGATCATCGTTTACCTTCACGTTATACTAACATATAACGATTTTTCATCAACGTCAAGTGACAAGTTTTGTTTCACGACAGGACGAAATACGATTTATCTTTCTAACAAGAAAATTATGAAATTCTAGCGAGCTGAACTCTCTGTAATAAGATGGCCATAAAGAAATATATTGTTGAAGTATGTGGTTAATTTATTTCCAAGAGCGAATAAACATCATTCAAATTCTATTATATGAATGGAAGGAATGTGTAATTTTGATAAATGATATTTCGACGTGTCGACAGTTTGGTAGAGATATTTAGTATTTCTGGATTTTTTTCGTCGGTCTTATATAGGAATACACAACATCCAGAACTCAAAACGGTGTCATCATTTTCTAAGCTTTGCGTAATCTAATCTGTAGTGGAAAAAGTGGTACAAGAAACAAAACCGCCACCAATTATCCTGTAGACGTGTTGTAAAATAATCATTTTTTTTTGGTTAAATATTTGGCAACTATGCTTCGTTACTACTACAAAACTACAACTGAAACAATCATTTGTATATATATTTTTCAGTATATATGACGTCATACAACATATGTGTGTCTGTGCAAAGGGGAACCTGAAATAGATGCGGCGCCGCGACGCAATGGTTGACCATTGCTTATAATTAGCTTTTGCATTATTTTAACAGCATGCTTTCAGGAAGAATTTTTTTTCAAATAAATACGTCTAGATCATGTGTGTATATATACGTTTTTTCTTGCTTTTTTGTTTATTATTGAAATAATAAAATTTAATTTATATTTATTTATATAAACTTTCACACTTCCTTATGTATTGTTTAATGCTTGACTGTAATACGGGTTGCTGGCCAATTTATTTGATATTTCCTGAAAAATGTAAATTTGAATTTCACTATAGTGTTTCTGAAACGGTAGCAAATCTCTGGAGAGAATCCTTTGAGATTTCCTTCTATTTGAATTGACTTGTTCGAGATAAATTTTTTTCGGGGGAGAAAAATTGTATTTGTATTTATTTTCTGATATAGCATAACGACAAAATCGTGCAGTGTAGCGAAAATTGAACTTCGTTCACTGGACTGATTGGTGTACGATAAATCATGGAAAAACGGATAAATCCCAAATGGGAACTCAAAGTGCCAAACTGTTCTGGCTATAAATCCGTCAATATTTTCTTTAACCGACATTTAGTTACAGCTTTGTTGTAACGAAAAGTTACTGCCAATCACAAAATAAATTTTGATTTTTTTCACTAATTTCAGTATATTGGGATGCTGGATGTTCCTAGACCAACAAGTCGAGTAGAAATCGTAGCAGCTATGCGTCGAATACGTGTAAGTCTTCCATCGTATCCTCCTCTAACTTGTTGTTGGAGATTTAACAAATCTTGCTTTTCAGTATGAATTCAAAGCTAAAGGTATCAAGAAAAAGAAAGTGACAATAGAAGTCTCGGTAGACGGTGTTAAAGTTACACTACGAAAGAAAAAAAAGGTAAGTCGTGTACTAACAGGGGAATAGAGATATTATATTGTACGGTTGGAGCTTATACAAGAAAATACTTTTAACGGTGCCGGAAACCGTAAATGGTCGACGATTTTTATTAGAAGCATCACCACAGTTTTCATTCTTCTTCCAACTTGGACGGTAATCATCTCGATAACATGTGAACGTTAACAAACGGTATGGTAGATATGAGTAGATGGGCAATGTAAGAACATAAGAAGATTATTAGTTTATAGAGATTATTAGACGATGTGTGGCGGCTTGTCTGACATAACACAAACAAGAATCTTTCTAGCAATATTTCTGTTTGTTTTTTTACAGAGAAAACAGTGGCTGGATGAAAAACCTCTATTATTGTCACATCCAATCTATCGAATATTTTATGTATCGCATGATTCACAAGATTTAAAAATATTTAGTTATATAGCAAGAGATGGGGCATCCAATGTTTTTAAATGTGCTGTATTTAAATCTAATAAAAAGGTAAGATTAGTTTAATAATGTTTGTGATATTCAATTTTATTACCAAAAGCGGCAGATAATTACGTAAAGAGAGATTCTGTTGGAAAGGTAGCGTCATCGTTTTTTTTTTTTTTATTGGAGAAAACCAACAGATTTCCAACAAATAAGTTGAAAAACTTTGTATTTTTTTTGCGATATAGACTTTGTTCAAGTGTTATTCTCATTAGACAGCTATTGATTTAGTACTCATGCTCGATTTCGTCCACTTATGATTCATTCAAAAATAATATTAGAAATGAAGGCTATATAAACCAAAATTACCAGAGTTACAAAACAAGAATAATAGCAATTTTCCAGTTATTGTCAAAGATATCCATTTATCTGTTAGAATCGAGTATATTTCAAGATAGATCAATTTTTAGAAATGATATATGAAGAGACAAAAAAGACCTTGTCTCCAGATTTACAACACTATCAATAATAACAAGACTTGGCAGTTTCGCCAATGTATAATGACGTCGTGGTAACGGTGACGTTCCATTTGAAAAATCTATTTTAAGTTTTGTGAATATAACAATATTGTTAATTATAATGATGGACACGTGCATGTAGACGATCCTGTAATATTGTCGTGCATCAAAATAGAGTCCGGGACTAACTATTATGAACCAACGACCCATACACATATTTTATATAAACATTACAACAAAATTGTTCGAATAAAGCAGTAGTAGAATAATATTCAACAATAACAACAGTTTTATACAAGATAAACATTAGACTGTGCATATTATCCTGTTTATTACCAAGATAACCAAGGATTTTCAACTTTCTTTTTTCATACAACTGTATTCCAAAATGCTAATGTTTGGTTCCTTTGTTTGGCTTAACATTAAGGATTTTGCTAAATGAGGTGAAACGTTGCTGAATACTGTTTATTTCTATGATATACGAATTATACGGGACAAACTTAGTTTGTGAATGTTGAATTTTGGCCAAGATATAAATTAAAAGTAGATTTTTCTCGTATTGTGTGTATTATAAATATATGTATTCATCTATGGTAATACTGGAACAAATAAAGATACAATTTGAAATTTCTGTTTCCCCCTATAAGGAAACTGACGAAATTTAATTAATTCCACGAATATCCGGTCTTATTTGATCCACAGAAACAGGTATTTCGCTTCAAAGAAACTATTTATTCATCTTATTGATAAAGACATTACGGCTGTTAATTTCGATAAAGACTTTTCTACTGATTAACGTCGTTCAAGAACCATTTCAAAGATTACGTTTCAAAGTACTGCAATCGGGTATTCCTTACATTGTAGATTGGAAGTGTTTGTAACGTTGAGTATTTTAACACCAAATGAAATTGAATTTTTTGGTGAAAGAGCTTTTTGCGGTCGTGGTTTCAAGATTGAAACGCTAAAATGCGGAGCTGGGACAACAATAAAATTTTCTTTTATTATAGCTGAAAACTGTAGATTTACTTTGGTCGAGCAAAGTAATGTTTTCCTCTTAAATAATGAAAATGCAGTTTAAAGTTTCAGTCAACTTCAAACAATATAAAACGTTCCAAGTTATTCATTGTTGGCGATTTTGATAGAAATTGTATTTATTGCATTCGTTTTCAGCTTGAAGTTGGTATAGAATTGCTAAACCTGACGTGAGGCATATCGCGCAAATGGAATAAAAGCTTCCCTCCTGAATACTGTGTTTCCCTACTCGTTACGCAATCTATTGTTTTGTAATCACCTGGTGTGCCGCTTGTTTCAGTTCAAATGCTTAAATACGAACTTATTTGAAATGCTAATTCAGTTAATTTTACGCTGAACTTATTTATGAACTAGTAGTTTATCTAAACAGTTTTTGTTCTATTGCAATAGAACTATTTGAAATGCGAAATTTGCTACAATTGCTCTACAACAAATTTTCAAAATTTTCATTAAATTATAAAACGCGCAACATTAACCGGTTTAAAGGTCTATGATAAAGTACAAATTTACAATAGATGTTAACAGACAGATGAGTGACAATTTCCTTTCTAGCTTGAACACGTTCGGATTGTTTACGATTTTCTTGTTGTCATCATTAAAATATCCAACTGGGAAAATTGCGAATAACAATTTTTGTTTGTCAACAAATTTCGCTTTCCGAATTGGACAATTAAGGTTCATTAGAAAAGTTTACAACAACTTTGTATATTTTTGCTAAAACAAAGAAAAAAAGAGAAATAACAACAAAAATCGGTCATTCGGAAATATCAGCCGATTTCACAAAATTCAAATCAACTGAATGAGTTTCATTTCAATTTAATAGCTTTGATGATAACCGTTCAATTTGTTTAAATAGAATCGTCTAAGAGAACTTAGACACAGATAAATGGTCAAGATCGTATACGAAAATCGTGTTTTCTCTGTGTTGTGAAAATAACACACAATATCTCAACTGAGTTGATGATTAATTGTGTTGTTGTTGACGTTTTCAATCACAGTTTCTCTATACGATTATTATTCTTCTCTTGCATTTTGTTGATGGACATTTTTTTGATATGGTTCCATTGAATTTTTGTCTGTGCATGAAGGTAAATTGCGCGCGTCAATATTACCATACTTTCAAATGAAATACATCTACTGAAAGATATAAATAAACTGATGAAATTCATGTGTGTAGTGGTTTAGACGTATATTTGCCGTGCCGATCGTCGCGACGCCACTTGCTAATTCGTATTTTAATCAGTTGGTTAGTCCGCCGGCCATCTGGTTACACGTCAATTATTTTTCTTTATTAATTTATAAAATCGTTCGAATAGAAGGGGGAGAAACAGAAAATGTAGTAAAAGTGTTTAGTGTCTAATTTCCCTAATGGATTGATTCATCAATAATGTAACGTATATTGCGGTTTATTAATTTGATTATGATTAAAATTATGGTAGTTAATGGTGGTGTTTTTTTCTCTAAAACACGGGTAGAATGAGTAAAAAATCGAAAATGGTGCGTGTGCGCCACCCCAGTTTAGAAATGAACGATCCGGAAGTTGTTGTTAAAAAGAAACAAGACATGTTAACGAAAGCACGTAATAAATTATTCAATTTAAGTGATGCTATTAAATCAGCAAAAACACTTGATTGTGATCCACCAAAGAAAACAATGACACAAGCTACAATTGATTATTTTTTCAAAAATTCGAATAAAGACAAAAATCACGTATACACAAATACAGGAGCAACACAGAGGAAATCATCATTACAAAAACAAAATTCAGTTGGTTCATATCCGATAAAAATCGAAATTTCTGATGATGATCCATCAAATCGTTGTAATTTGAGTGGCATTAATCGGATGCGGCCTGCAACTGTGTGTAGTGACCGTTTAAATGATGAACCACGTGACACTGCGGCTTTAGCATTAGAACGACCAAGGAAGAAGCTTTCATTTCGTGAACCGGAAGTTATGGGACATGTCAACAATAATAATAAAAAGCTTGATAAAAGAGTATTGACGCCGGATATGAAACGTAGTATCAGTGTTTGTAATGGGATTCTACATCGCGCCTCTAGTGTTGACGATTTTGATCTAGAGGTACCGTCAAAGGTGGAGACTCCACGCTATTATTCTCCTCTTCTTCTCCCTCTAATAATAATAATAATAATAAGACAATAATCGCATTGAGTTTCATAATTGTTCTTAATTACAGAGCCAAGCGATGCGGATAGTCAGAACTATAGGACAAGCATTCGAAGTGTGCCATAAATTAGCAATAAATGCTCCTGAAAATGAGAATCAGGATCAAGATGAACAGGATACGCTTACACAAGACTTATTAAGTGATCGTTTGAGTGATATTACTAGCGATAAACAGAAGAAAGGTGAGTGTGTTGTTTTCAATAAAATTTAAAGTTTTTTTTTTCCATGATACTAGAAAACGTCACAGATGATGTCAATTGTCCACTGTAAACAACGAAAATTATCTCGATTAAGCCAGATGTTCGATTGAAAGCTCTCTAAAAATACATTATTATTTTTTTTCAATGATTTTCAATTGATTTCGATGATTTTATCTTTAGCACCCAAAACATCAACACGATTTTATTAACAAAATCTAATGTTTGGAGGATATTTTTAGATATTTGTACTTTTTTTTTTTTGGATTTGATGAAAATTCAAAAAAAAATCATCGCACTTGTATTGTCTATAAATTGTTTATTTAAATAATAACATTGCTTCCAACTCAAATGAGAGATTAAAATGGTGTTTGTTTTCTCGACTGAGATTTCCGAAGTTAAACAGAATTAATTTTACGTAAAATAACACACAATTTCGTACAGAAAACTAATAAAACTTCCAGTTGGAATAAATTTAATTAATGTACGAATTTTATCGAGCATAGATGATTGTCCATTAGTACAGATAGGTGTAGTTCCGACTTGATTTTTAGTTTTTTTTTCGTGCCTGTTTAGATCAAAGATTTGGCACAGGACAGACTCTTTCGTGGAAATACATTCTATAATGATTGCTTTTTTTCTGGGTTGTTCGCGTTATTATTATTATTATTATTATTATTAAAAGGTGCAATATACGTTTGAGAAAGGTTCACCTTGACGATTTCACTGAAATATTGACGTTGAAATAAATTCCGGAAATACTACTAAAGCACCCCTATACATTTCATTATTGTGTATAAGTAATATACCTACCATCAACTTATATTTATAGCACAAATAAAAACTATTGTTGGCATTAAGTGCTTGTCGATTTCAAAACAAATCGTTAATTTCCAATAAGCGTTAAATCTTTTTAAAATTACCTCATAAAATTTGTTAGATTTATTTTCATCTGCCAGCTTCTCCCTTCATTTTTATTGGGAAAATAATGATGTCCATACAGCCATAATGTATTGAAATCACCAATAAGTTTACCTAATTAGGTGGTTTTCACCAACAAAAATTGCTATTGTCGTCTCTGTTAAATGGAGCACATTGTATATCTGGTTATCCTGACCTCAATTCATCACTGAAAAGAATGATGCCCATACAGCCATTATATATTGAAATACCCAATAAGTTTGCCTAATTAGGTGGTTTTCACCAACAAAAATTGCTATTGTCGTCTCTGTTAAATGGAGCACACTGTATATCTGGTTATCCTGAAATCATCACCGAATTTCCTAATCAACTGAAAAAAATCTAGGACAATTTCTTAATTGTATTTCTGAAAATTTCAAATTTAACAACAGTCAACTAAAAATAGACGATAAAATTATTTAAATAGCCACTTCTTTGCGTAATTGTTGTTCTGTTATATATTTTCGTATAGTTCAGTTCTAAATTTATCAAAACAGATAGGATTGCATTGTGCAAAATTTTAACGATGACGATGAACTTCTTTGCTGTTTTTCTTTTTTTTTTTTGGCATATTGGGAAATTTGTTGACCCAGTAAAAAAAAAGAAATAAATAAAACGAGACATATTTTAATTTTGTTTCATTAAAATCACGTTCAACGAAAATAAAACGTTCTGTTTTAATTTGTGAAAAAACGACGAGGGATTTTACTAAAATAAATACGAAGAATATCCTGTTTTTATTATGGAAATAATGCAAAATGGGAATGTTTTATGAAGTCCTGAATATTTTACGTTTTATTATCCTTGTTTAACTCTATTAAAAAAACATTAATAATAAACTGATAAAGCTGTATTTCAATTATCAGGAAATCGAGCTTTTATCGAGAGCTTTGTATTGTTTACTATTACTGTTTGTTGGGTTTTGCTAATATGATGGATATTATAAATATTATAAACCGGCTATTAAGCACCATACTAAGAGGTTAATTAATTTTCCATTGATAACAACATCTAAAAGCTTTGTAATTAAATTTTATTATAACTAATACTGCAAACAGTACGAAAAGCTCCATATATTTATTTATCGATTATAATTTTTTTAATTCATTATTTAACGATAGATAAATCTGTTTTAATTCGAAATTTTATTTTTACGTTTTAATTGCACTATAATTAGAACCATAAAATTGTTGAATAGCTTAGAGAGCACTTTGTTTTAAAATTAGAATTACGTGGTGTATCATAGTAATACTCACTGACTGAACAATATCATTATCAAAAAAAAAAAGTTGATTGATCAAATTTAGAATTCTATTGTTTATTTTCTGTTCTACAATTATGAAAGATTTATTAAAAATAGATTTGTAGTAGTGTGGATATCCGTTTGTGAAGAATTCATCATGTTGAACATCTGCTAAGTCTTGTTAATTTTGTAACATCAAACGACATAATATAGTCGCTTGATCTAGTTTCACATTTAGAATAACGACAAAGAAGTTGCAAAAAGGCGTAATATTAGTTATAGAATTTTTTAAGAAAGATAGTGTCGTCGAACCGAGAAAATTTCAGTAATTTATATTTGTATGTTATTTGATTTTATTCTTAGGCAAATATACTGACGTCAAAGTATGTTTCCTCTTTCAAATTCAAAATTATTTTCTTCAAAATTGATTTATTGAAATTGTTTCTCAAAGGATTTCTCCTATAAGAAAAATACATTACCATCAGAAACTATTTAATTTTTGGATACATTTACAAATCAATCGATATATATATAGTGGTGGTATATTTGAAAAGAAATACTCCTAGATTAAAGTGGCACTCTTGGAAAAATTCTATGATTAATCGTGATGTTCGACACATTGCCGAGAAATATAATTCGCAATAATTCGATTTCTTGCGAAAATAAAAGTTTTTTTTTCATCTTTCTTCTCAAAGTGGCATGGCGGGTGTGAGTTTGACTAGCACTAGCTATAATGGAAAATATATTATCCAACCTTCTAGGCGACCGTTTAGATCTAGATTCACCGAACGATAAAGCCGGTCCTGTCTTTTCTATTTGATTTTTTTGCGTGTAGCTACACAGTGTTCTACTTTATTTTTCGTTGGAATCCATTAGCAATCGAGAAAGAGTTCTAACTTGATAACAAATGAATCGTTCAAGAGAAGAACATTGGTGATATATCGTCGCCTCCGGTGTAATCGTTTTTGTTTCACTTGGGATAATGGAAATGAAAATTCTGTAAAACTAATGTCAGACATAAAATTCTATTTATATT
This sequence comes from Lydus trimaculatus, assembly GCA_037414755.1. Classification (NCBI taxonomy): domain Eukaryota; kingdom Metazoa; phylum Arthropoda; class Insecta; order Coleoptera; family Meloidae; genus Lydus; species Lydus trimaculatus. Next base: position 31,483 of record JAZBGY010000161.1, on the reverse strand, counting down.
AACTATCTACCACTAATATTTTGCAAAAGTTCGAAATTATCCAACATTCAAAACGTTTAATATTGCGACTTTTATTATTATTACAGATATTGCATCAGAAGGTGCTAGTGATAAGCTATCATTACCACCTGACGATGCTAGTTACCGGGAGACGTACAATGATAACACCAAGATTAATAATAATAGTAACAACAGTAAGCCACCTCAAGTCGATTTATTACCACCACCACCGCAACAAGCAAACACAAGAAAATCACCGTTGGTAAGATAAAAGCAATGTTTTTGTGCGGAGATCGTAGATCTTTACCGAACAATTATTAATTTTAACAGACAGCTGCTGAAACCTATTCATCTCCACATAGTGATATACTAACAACAGGAAGTGGTGGAAGTTCGTCATTACCACCACCAGGAAGTGCCCTATCTGTCCATCATGAATTGCAATTGATGCGTGAACAACTTGAACAACAAACACAACAAACTCAAGCTGCTTTAGCACAGTTACAATTGGCTCGTGAACAATTAGCTGCTGAACAGGTAAACTTTGTTTTGTAGTTGGTTTTTTTGATTTATTTAAATTTTTCTTTTTTGGTATAATATAGAGTGCTCGATTAGAGGCACAAGCTCGTACACACCAATTATTAATTCATAATCGTGAATTACTTGATCATATTGCTGCACTCGTTGCACATTTACAAGGTGGTGAGAAATCTGGACAACAGCAATCACCAGCTCATGTAACAATGCCACAGGTAAGTTGAATTAATACGAATCACAATTGCCTGTTGCTTGTTGTTTTTATTGTTGGAAATCAAATAATTTAAATAAGTTTTATAGTGTTTTGCATGAATGTTCGATTATTATTTATTTTATTTTATTTTTTAGTTTTTATTGTAAAAATCCCTCAAAATCGTATTAAAACCGCCGTTAACAGCATGTTGATTTTATTATTTAGAAAAATTAACGATGCTTTGACGGGCCCAATTTTATAACGTGTTAAAAGTGTAAAAGTTTTGCATTCTGTGTGCAGGTTTTTACGAAAACGGCCGATAATAATAATCATATGCTTCTGGACGTGTTCACGACTACAACTAAATGTTAGGTAATAACAAATAATTGTTGTTGTTTACCATGCTGGTTTTTTTTTCCATTTGACTCGCCAATTAAATTTTTGGTATTTATGCTGTTCTCGATAAAGCGTCCACCGCTTGTTAAGTTTCTTTTTTAAACAAAAATTTTCACAAAAAAAAATGCAACTAGGTCAGACGTAAAAGCACAGTTATTGCAATTTTACAAAATTATAAACACATCAACATTATTATTTTGAGCAAGATATCATTGTTGTTTTGAAATAGAGCCAAATTTTCCCTCTTATGATTATTAAGTTTATAATTGTCGTGTTTTTATTCGAGAACAATATAAATATTAAGAAAAATTGATATTCAATCGTGAATCATAATTGAAAATGTACAGCAACAACATCAGGGCTCCGGTGATGGAAGCAGCAATAACTACGCAGCCGACTTCACCGAACCCCATTCCCTTGATAATAGTCCAGTATTGCAAGCGTTGGGCTTAAATCCCCAAGGTCTCATTGAAAATCGTGCCGTGACAGCTACATGTCTACCATCATCACCACATCGGACAACTTTCAATCCCAGTGGACAAATCTTTAATTTTCCATATCATCAACAACAATCAACAATAGACCCAGCTTACGATCCTCAATTATTTCAACGTTTACAAAATTTAACGAATTATCCACCACCGTCTCCATATCATCCAGCTTATGGTGGTTATACTTTACCATATTTAACAACTGGTTTATATAATCCACCACCGTTAATTAATAATAATTACACATTACAACCACCACCGAAGAAAATGACGTCATCACCAATAAACCTACGACATTCATTAGGTGGTAGTGGCAGTGGTAGTGGTGGTGGGGGTTGTGGTGGTGGTAGTAGTGGCGGCAGTCCTGTAACTGAACGTAAAATCAATCCTGGACGCAATAGTGAGCCAAGATTACAAACCAACTCACAAAATTTATCAACACAACCACAATACCAATCACAACAGAATCTCTATCAATATTCACAAAACAATCAACAACAACAACAACAACAACAACCACCAACAAAATCCCAAAAATCTCAATCGAATGAAAGGCAATTTATAAAACCGTTATCACAAATCGGTACATTAACAACAACAGATTCGGATGGTCGAGTACGTGTTATTGTTCCTGTACCAGGAAATTCCTCTGAGGATACTGGTAGTTTATTAGCTAATTTAAGACTATGTGATGATTTAAAAACATTAAATGGACCAACAATTACACGATCAACTAGTGAAAAAGTGCCAAATCGTAGTGAATTAATGTCGCAAGTACAGCGCACTATGTGGGCTCGACATACGACCAAATAATTGACTGTAATTTAGGGGAAATTAATGAGATAACTGTTGAATCTAGTCAATTCTAACATAAAGAAATATATTGTTCTTAAATTATTATAATTTTTTTATATTTTCCTTAGTTTCTAAGGAGGTAATTTAAATTTAATTAAAAATTAGTTTTTAAAAATCCAGTATTGTTTCAAAACAAATTGTTGTTAATTTAAAATTACAAAAGAAAAAGAAATATAATAAAATAAATTAATTTTTCCACAATTAAATTCTTTTATTTATTTATTATCGCTTTTCTTTTACAACAAAAACAAGCAACTGGCAATTTTCTTTTATTAATTAGAAAAAAAAAATCTAGAATTTTTCATTTAATTTAGCTCAGTTCAACTGCCAAAGTGGAACGTTGGTTTGAAATGTTGGGACCATTGTCGATTTCACGTCCTGAAAGTGGTTTTGTATCCTGTCAAGATCCCGATATTGAAAATGATGATGGTGATGCTGATGATGAACAAGCTATCTTAGAAGGTACACGGAATTTGTTATCGAAATTAAGTGCACGAAAACAACGTAAACTGTTAGGATTAAAATTAGGCAAAGTAACGACTTTTTGACATCCAATTTAATACCGAAAAGTCGTATAATTAGCGTGTAATTTCCATTGTAGCAAAAAAAAGAGTTAAATCATTAATTAAAGTTAGAGGAAAGTTTAGGAAGCGTGAAATGAGAATCTTGTAAGACTTTGCTGAAAAAAAAAATAAAGCTTCAACAATCATTCACTCCCCAATCGACTAGATACAATTAGTTTATAATTAAATTATCGACATTTTATAATTGTTTTAATAATTATAATTATGTTATTAATAATGAAAAGATTATGTAAATAAAGACATTCTTTTGTATTCCAGTATTTCGCTGCCATTTATTTTTATAATCAATATTTTGTATTTATCTACTAATTAGGTAATTATCTAACTGTTATCTATTTTGGATTTGTTTTGTAAACTGATAAGCTGAAAGTGTGCTTATTATTCAACAAATATTCAAAATAAATTGAAATTTAGATATTTAATATTAATACAAGGCTGATTAAACTGTTTATTAATTAGACAATAAATATTAACTAATTTAATTTAATTTTAATTATTTACAAAGTAATTAACAATGCATGACTGACGTAGTTTATGTAATTATTATAATTATAATTAGGAGAAAGCATTTTTTCTAGAAATAAATTATTTTGATCTTAATAAATTGTTGTATATGAATCATTCAAACATACAATTTAAATAAAAAATAAAAACCATATAAGAGTAGCGTCGCGACGCCTTGATATCCCCTTGTGTTATACTCCATTTTATCACTCCTACATAAAATAAATAATAACCGAGAGAGGAAAGAAGCAATGTAGAATGACGGAAGCGAAAGAATTAGAAGACTTCCAGGAAGACGAAAAGTAAATATTCCAAAATAACAAGCTTCAAATCCTTAGAGATGTAAATGAGCAAAATAATTGTAGAGGATAGTTAAGATTATCTGCAAAAATTGTTAGAATTTTGTAATATTGATATCATCTTTGATAACAGAAAAACTTTGCAAACATCCTGAAGTATTTAATGTTGGGAAAGTTGTAGAATTTGCCAAGTTCCACTTAACTGGCTTTCCTTTTTTGTGTGCTATCTGGTCTTATAGAAGTGTTTCACTTTTGAAAAAATAACAGTTAGAAAAGTTGAATTATTTTTTATGTTGTTATTCACCATATGAAAATTTCAATTTATATGAATGAAGTTGAAATGTTTTTCAGGTGAAAATCAAAATTTAAATTAAATTCACCAACGAAATTAAACAATTTTAATAACAATAATTTGTCATCTAGTACAACCCACCCTCTTAATTCCACCTGTACAACAACGAACAGCTATTTTGATAAAACCACCCCATTTTTATGAGCCAACGTAAATTTTTCGCACATAGCCCACCATTAGCATGAATAATATTATTCTCCCTTCTTTATAGTAGTATTACATCGTATATCATAGTGTCAATGGGAGAGTCTCTTTAGCTTAACAATATCAGGATATGGTGAACGATGGGGGTGGTTACCTACATATATAAATGTGTCCAGGTAATGCGCAAGGTGTGGTGGTAGATAGATAAACTGGTCATGTCAACATACGAACCGAATACATCAACTCAACTACCTACAATCTACTACATATTGTGTCTGTGCAAGTTAATTTGTCACCAGATTCCATCCTAACAAGATCCTAATTGGTTGTCAGGGTATTACAGTTAGATTATATAAGTGTTTTGAATAAATGGAGCCAATAAAACAACAAGAACTCACAATTAGTCAAACTAAAATAAGAATAAGTCCACCTATAGGTATACTTCGATTAGAAATGGGTGGGAATCGACTACGATCAGGTGAACTGAAATTTCTCACGCAGGTAAGAAATCACACCAGCGTATATACAAATCATTAGATGTTGACGCCCATTATTCCCTTCTATCATCATTCAGATTTTATCAAATTTTCGGTGGAGAATCGCAAAAAATCACTCCTCTAGTAATGCTTTTTTTTTACACAAGATTACTTTAAATCCGGTAGAAAACTTTCAAGGTGATTGTTGAGGGTGCAAATTGCATTTTGCAGTAATTACGAACGCGTTGTTTCTTCCATTTTTATAAAAATATACGGCCATGACCGATACTTATCGTATTAATCTTGCCCGTTTTTATTTAATGAAGAAAATCACAATAGAAATAAATTTATGGAGCTTTCAAGAGTTTTACAGAAAATATAAACAAACATGGCACGCTAGTTTCATCATTAATAATCATCTACAGTTTTGTTGTTTAGTAAAGCACAGGAGTGGCTGTAATCATATATCCTTTCCAGATTACATTATTATGCATTCGTTTATTTTTCGTTTGTCCATATATGTAACATGAGGCTTTTGATCTTTGATTAATTGGTATGGAAATAGGTGTGGCCGTCCACTGCTTCTTTTATACAATTCCAATGAGACTTTTAAAAATAGACAAAAATTACCGTATCACGATTTTGTGTATGTGTGTCCATGTATGTGAGCCAGATTTTTGTGTAAAATTGAAGTTAGAAAACGAACGGATAATCAAAGATTCAACGTAGAGCAAAACTTTCCCGTTCTCTATATTTGAAGCGAAATTATCTGAATGCGGCATTTTGTAATAATTTGCTTGTCGCCTTGAATTCTTATGTTCTTCTTCTTTCCTTCATCACATTCTCTAATTCAAATATACCTACCTATAGACGTTTGCAATTTGATTTGGTAAATTGTAGAAAAACTCGACAATCAGGACGCGAATTTCGCTGAAAATTTGCATAAACATTCCTCTTCAGTTTCACGAATAATACCTGATTTTCACTAAACAATTATTGAATAAAAGCATTGTTTGCATTTAAACAGTACAATATCACCATAGTGTCCGAGATGGGGGAGTGTAGTTGACAGTTTCTGATGATGAATAGTGTTAGACAACAGTACACTTTATGGGAACTAATCTCATAAGACTGTCTAGACTCAAAACAAATCAACCGCTTTACGATTTCATTATTTTGTTAAAAAAAAACTAATGTTTAACTAAAAACAACAAAAGCTTATAAATGTTGGTAGAGTTCATAGAATGAGTGTAATTAATAAGGTGGGTCTCTAGTATAGGGGTGAAATTACTGCGTATACTAATTGAATTGGATTACAAACGGGAATTTGAAACATCTGTAACAACGTGAATTTTATTCGTGTCAAAGCTTTTAACATATTGTTGTATTTATCACCCATTGATCTCATGGAAATGGTTGAGACATTTTTCTCTTGTCGAGATTATTGTTGTTGATTATACCGGACAGAAGTTCATCATTCAATAATTTAATTAATAAAACTGTACTCTAAACCTCAATAAATTTGTGTCACATTTTTTCTTAGCAATATATGTGAATTAGTCGAATTAATCAAACACTCTACTCCCTGTTTTTAATCCAATTATCGACAAACATTCTCATTTGGTTCTTATTAAAGTTATCCTAGATAAAAAGAGATAGATGGTTTGGAAAGAATATTAGTTAGTAGACACTTATAAGGTGTGGCGAATAAGATTGAATAAATGCGTGTTATCTACTATTTTGATTAAATTATAACTAGTTGCTGGTAACGCCACCGGTATTTATCCTTTTTTGATCGGCAAATCCACCACTTGGCGTCTAGACGCGACGCAATCCAGTCAAATTTTCCTTCAAGTTAATGTTATTATTATTATTGAAAATATAGGGTGAGCCAACATCTCCACAACCATCTATTGATCGATTATCTGTAACATTTGCGGACGATTCTGTTAAAAGTGATTTATCACAAAAAATGGAAAAGGTTCATTTCCCACAACCATCAGGTAGTAGTAGTAGTTTTTCATTTTATTTGAAACGAAACGAACGAAGAAAAAATTGGTTAATTTAGCAGATAACGAAGATTCCGATGAAGACTATTCGGCTAGTGTTAATGCAATTTTTCAACGACGTGCCTCAATCAGACGATCACGTCGACGTAGTAGTCGACGAGCTAGTTCACCATATAGTCCGGATATTCTACCAGGATCGGAGAATGGTAGGAGACGTTCTTCTGTCTTCACCACCAGTTCAGGAGAGTAGGTTCTTTCGTAAATTCCAACAAAACGAATCTAAACTGTGGAATTATACGTTACAGTACTGCTATTACTATGGATGAAAATGTGGCAGCTACACAAGAAGAGATCTTTGAAAATATCAAACTGCACAAAGAAGTGTTGAGTAATGTTAAAATGCAGCCGTGGAATATGCGGAAAAAATTGAAATTAGTGATACAAGCGAAGAGTTATATTAAGAAACATGAGGGTGCTCTACAAGAACGTTTAGCTCAAAGTCGGTCGACTAAAGATATGTTGGCTCGTTGGAATATTTTATTAGTCAAAGTAAAAAATTAAAAACAATTTTATATAAAAAAATCCATGTCTTTTTTTTGTAGAAATGGCAGAAATATAAACGCGAAATGGCCAATCTTTCCAACTGGTTTATACCGTGGGAATTGAAAATCAAAGAGATTGAATCTCATTTTGGTTCCGTAGTGGCTTCATATTTCATCTTTTTAAGATGGTTGTTTTGGGTTAATATTGTTTTAGCTGTTGTTCTAATTTCATTTGTTGCTGTACCTGAAGTAAGTCAACAATATATATATTGTTTATTATTTATTAAATTAACAAAAGAATGTGTTTACGAAAATGTTGATATTTCATTAAAACTTTCATCGACTAACATCGTCAGCGTTATTTTTAATAAATTAAAAATATGCGGTTTGCATTAGTGATATATGTTGGTTATTTTCGTGTGATTAGTGCAATTTTATTTCCAATGAGAAATGATTATTCGAGTAGTGTCGACTATACACCACCTGAAAAAGAGATAACGTTCCATCTGTACCACAGGCAAGTATTTCAGTTTCTTTCAAAATAATATCGATAATAAGATACGCTAGTTATCAAACAATACCATTTCAGTAGCGACTTATCCAAAGATGATCAACTGTGGATCGAAGATATCACATCAATACACACGTCGAGATTTGATCCGGCTTTACCGACAATAATGATAATCCACGGCTGGACTCACGGTAAAGATGTCCCTTGGGTCAAAGAAATGCGTGAAAGTAATAGATAGATACAGTTTGTTTGTGAAACGAAGGCATCATTATTAGACGAAGTAGCTATTCATGAAATATAAAAATGTAACGGCATTACAATCGAGTGTTGCTTCGTTCAATAATGACGCGTATTGTTGTTGCTTTTGTAAAATTCATAAGCTTTCAGTAATGGCTAGGAAGAATCTCGGGAATATAATTGTAGTCGATTGGTCAAAATTATCACATTCTCATTATTTTGAAGCTAGAGTGCATACTAGTGTTGTTGCAAAACAATTAACCTATTTTTGTGGTGCTTTAAAAAAAGCTACCGATATTCAAATGATGTCTGTACATATGATTGGTCATAGTATGGGTGCTCAAGTTGCTGCAATGGCTGGTCATAAAATCCAATCGGAAATTGGTGAAATTGTTGGACGTATTTCAGGTCTCGATCCAGCCGGACCGTTATATGAATGGCCACATATAGAAACATTGGACGATATCTTAGATCCTAGCGATGCGGATTTTGTTGATGTTATTCATACGAATTCGAAAGGTTTTGGTATAGTTTTTCCAGCTGGACATGTTGATTATTATCCAAATGGTGGTCAATGTCAAACGGGTTGTACATTCTGTAAGTAATAATGAAGTAGATGTTGATACAAATAAAGCGAATTTTTTGATAAAAGGGGGCTGTAGTCATATGAAAGCAGTTGAGTATTGGATCGCCTCACTCAAAAACCCACAGATATTTGAAGCTGTATCTATACAGTTCTGGCGTGATTACATTGATGGCAAATTGAACAAGTCCATGATGGTTCCTATGGGAATTGCTGCCAGTCCTTATATACCTTACGGGTCGTACTTTCTAACTACCAAGAATGAAGAACAAACCAATTTGGAAACTACCATTACAGACTTGGGAAATTATTTATTTTTCTAATAAAGATTTTTTAACTCTAATTATGACTTTTGTGTTAATTGATTACAAACCAATAAACTATCCAAGTATTACTGTCCTACAATGACACATCATTGAATGAATTGCGAATGTTGGTCATTATGGGACTACTATATTAGCGAGGTCAATAGCATCAAATTCAATTTCAGTCTTGTGATTATTTCACTTCACAAACTGTCAAATGAAAGAATCCATACAAGTTGGGTGAATATATATTGAATTTTCATCTTGCTTTTTAGATGTTGATGGCAGATTCGGACCCGAAAGACGACCGAAAATTCACTTTACCCGAAGAGAAATATAATTCAACGAATTTCCTAACTTTATGGGACTTTGAAGGTGTTTTCAAATATTCACCATTATTCTATGGATGGTATACAAGTCGTGATTCTAATATGAAAAGTTACCGTCTACCATTCGCTTATTTCGTGACAGGTCTTGTCGCTTATGCTTACAGTTTTTTTGCAACACTAAGAAAGTTTGTATTCACATAAATATAAGAAATGGAAAATATGTCTTTTTTCCTCTTGCTGTTTTGTTATTTTGTAGAATGGCTGAGAATTCTCGTATGTCGAAACTTTCAGAAAAAGATGATGAATGCATTTTCTCATGGAAATTATTTACAGCGTGGGATTATATGATAGGAAATCCTGAAACTGCACATAATAGAGTCGCCTCAATTGTTGTCGGTTTCAAGGAGGCTTTACTAGAAGAGGCTGAAAAGAAACGACAGCCGAGAAAGTAAATCAATAAAAAACTAGACATCAACAAGTTTCCCTTCCACTTTTCGTTTTCATTTGTTTACAGTTGGAAAATTATAGCCTCTAGAATTATGGTGAATACTATGGTTTTGGGATTATTATCATTTTCAGCGTTTGCTGTTGTTATGGTAGTGAAACGATCTACGGAACCGGAAGCTACAAGTACTGTGTGGAGACGAAACGAGATCACTGTTGTTATGTCGTTGATTTCGTTATTTTTCCCAATGTTGTTTGAAGTGTTTGGCTTTTTGGAACAATACCATCCACGAAAACAACTTAGAGTCCAACTAGCTCGGTAATCTTCTTCAAACATAACTTATATGCATCCACTAATACAATTTGTCGTACATTTTGCCTATATTATCGTTTTTTTTTTCTTCTAAATTTAGTTTCCAATTTTCTTGTTATTCTTTCAGGATTATGGTGCTCAATTTACTCAATTTGTACTCCCTTATATTTGCCCTGTTCGATAAGATCAATGATATGGTAAGTTCACCCTAGTCTTTATAACAAATCTTCAACTCAATTTAGTTTTATCCACCCTTATATTTCTGTTGTCGGAAATTTCAGACAACTGAACTAGAAGAATTTCGCAATCATACATCAACTTTAGCACCGTCAACTTTATTGTTATCAAATGCGAATTTTCCATTATCATACTCATCGCCACCACCACCACTACCACTAATAACAACTAAATGTCAACAATTATGTGTTGATTACGGAAATACAAATAACGGTTTAAATTTTAATGAAATGATAGCAGCACTTGTTGTTAATATTTCAGCAATATCAACTACGATTTCAGCTTTTTATAATAATGAAACTACAGTGGGACCAACTAGTTTTGATGTTACAACAGTTGGAGTTAATGATTCTGTAATTGATGATGGAAATTTAACAATTTTTGATAATATAACAAAGAGAAATTTGAGTGAAATTGGTCAAAATTTCGGTGAATTTCATGACAATTTCATTGATTATTTAACTTTTATTTTATCGCAATTTTCCGGAAATGATACATCCACAATACCGTACAATATCAATTCAACTATTACAAATTTATCAAATTCTAGTTTAGAATATTTTCAAACAACAATAGCACCCGAATTCAATATAACCGAGAACGATTTCGATGTGAGATTTAATAGCAACGAATTAACAACGTTTCTAAATGAAATTACAATTAGTAACAAGACTAATTGTACAGAAATTTGCGAAACTGTAACATTACCTAATATTGAAGCTATTACACCAACACCATCCCCATATCTACTTGATACAAATTTAAATTATTCAACTAGAAGTCGTTTAAGAAGTCTCTGTTGGGAGACAATGTTCGGACAAGAATTAATTAAATTAACTGTAATGGATTTGATATTTACAGCATTAACTGTAATGGCTGTTGATTTTCTACGTGGCTTATTTGTACGTTTCATGAACAAATGTTGGTGTTGGGATTTAGAAAAGAAATTTCCACAATATGGTGATTTTAAAGTAGCAGAGAATATTCTACATCTAGTCAACAATCAAGGTATGGTGTGGATGGGTATGTTCTTCTCACCTGGTCTTGTTGTTATCAATGTTGTTAAACTCTATATAATGATGTATTTACGGGCATGGGCTGTATTAACATGTAATGTACCACATGAGATCATATTTCGTGCATCAAGATCAAATAATTTCTACTACGCTTTATTATTGATGATGTTGTTCTTGTGTGTATTACCAGTCGGTTATGCTATTGTATGGATACGGCCGTCTTGGCATTGTGGACCGTTTTCCAAATATCGACGTATATTCCACATTTTCACGCAAACTATTAAAAATAATGTACCGGAAATTATACAAAAAGCTCTAGATTATATCGCATCACCTGGAATTGTTATACCACTACTCGTCCTATTAGTATTAATTATTTATTATTTGGTCTCATTAACTGGAGCTTTGCGTGAAGCTAATAATGACCTAAAGGTAATTTCTGTGAAATGTTTAAATAAAACTAGATACTCATATTTGATTGTGAACAGATTCAATTACGCCGTGAACGTACTGAAGAACGCCGGAAAATGTTCCAAATTGCTGATAAACGACGCCGTCAAAGTTCAGGTGGTTCCGGTGAATTCGCCAATACACAATTCGCTAAATGGAAGAAACTTCTCAATAACATGCCAGAAGCGAAAAGTTTTGATGATACACCAAAACAGGATTCTACCGATTTACCACAACAACCACACGAACAAGACTCAAAAGAAGAAAAAATCGAAAATAAAAGTCGAGGTAATTTAAATAAATTATTACCTAGTGTCAAATTTAATGTGAAGATTTTCTAGATTTCTTCACGAAATTGATTAAAAAAGCACTAGGAAAATCATCGACATCCGAAGATGAACAAAACAATGATGATGGTACAGATACCGAACAACAAGAATCATTACCAGAAGATTTGGTTAGTGTTAAAGAGATACGGCCACAAGTTCATCGTACTGTGACTCGAAAATTATCAAATGTTGATTTACAAAAGATTTTACAAAAGAAAAATTCGAATAACGGTTCACGTACACCACCAAGTGGAATTTTACAACATCGAGATACATTTGAGATCAACAAACAACAATCGAATGAAACACGACAAGATTCTGGTGGTAGTTCTGGTTGGTCTGACAATATACCGGTTATAACAATTAGTAAAACTGAAAGTGCTGAATGTTTATATAAAGATAACAATGATAAGAAACAGGTAAATGAGAAATTTCGACCGAAAATTAAATATGCATTAAAGAAACAAGATTCGGAAATTGATGAAGATGCAATTCGTTATTTTAACAAAAGTATTAATAAAACGGAATATGATGAATCGGTTGGTAGTGGAACGAAATCAGAATCATCAGATGACACAACCAGAGATAGTAGTGTTGATACAGTTTTAAAATTAACTGAAGATGAATTAACGAAGATAGAAGCAAGTGTTCCACAGGAACGAATTCCAGCAGACCAAATTGAGTCTACTGGTTTTGGATATGACGAGTCAACGCTATAAATGATTCTATTTTTAAAATATTGAGGCTTTTTGTAGAGATCAGGCGTCCAATTAATGTTTGCCCAAAGAAATTTTGCTTATATTAACAATGTTAAAATATTAAAATGTTTATAATCTAAATGTAAACTAAAATTGATAAAAATAAAATTGTTGTTCAATTGAAATGTTAGATTTTTGATAAGTCGAACGAATTTTGACCTTAATTTCCTAAGGTCCTGACCTCTTTTTTTTTAATTCTACACGTTATCAAATAAAAGTCGTCGAACTTTATTAATTTTAAAAATCTTGCAACAATTATTGACATTTAAACAGCTACTGTTTTAAGAGTGACGTAATTATATCAACAGTCAATGACAAATTTTAAGTGCTTTTTTTTGTATAATAAAGATGCTGTATAAAAATTTGAACAGCAAATTAATTAAAGTAGTAGACAGTAATGAATGTCGGGAAATCATATATCATCTCGAAATTTCCCGACTTTCTAACAACACTGAAAATTCTACCACATTTTACATATACAAAAAGGGTGTTTTATCATTGTTTTTTTTTTTGTTATATGTCTCTCTCTGTCTGTGTTGAAGGAAGCCCATGCGGAAGTTACAGATAAACTATCAAACCACCCACACACATGGCCATCATCATTCCCGGTCCAGTAATGGAATGAACTCCAAAAATCCCCACTATATTCTTTTTACTATTTTACAAATTATTTCTTCATATTTTGGTCGTTTTTTCCAATGGGTAATATTTAAAGTCGTCAGTTTTTGGGAGAATTTTTTAGAAGTCCGCTACTGGAAACGCTCCCGCCGGGTGGTATTCCTCTGAATGCAGCCCTGTGTATTATACACCGATCTCCGCCACAAGTGTTCAGTCTCTCTCGGCGGGCATCTGGAGCTTAGACAACATCTGAGTAGTGTGCGGTCTCTCCTTCTCGTCATCATCATCAACATCAACAACATCAAACAACAACAACAACAAGAACATCGGCGGCATTTGTTGTGTTTTAGTCGTGCTTAAAGTTGTATTTTCCTAGTGTATTCAAGTGTGTGTCCAAAGAGGCATTAATAAAAAGAACAATTCCGATAATGTTACAATAGTTTCTTCAAAATTAACTAAACATGGTGTTGACGCTATTTTTGTTATTCCCATTGTTTTTATGGGTGAATTGTGAAGACTACAACCAAACACCGGCATTAGGCCGAAAAGGGACACGGTGTTATAATGATTTCAACCAACCACAGGTAATTACTGAAAAGAAACAAACTGAAAAAAATATTTTAGCCGGCTAGTATAAATTTAAACAAATCACACACGACAATGTTAGTCAATGTTTTAACAATCAACAGATGTGGCCTAGAATAATAACTCGAAACCGTTTTTTCCTCTCTTATCAGTATATAGAAATTATGATGATTATATGGAAATAGTAGACAATATACCATTCATGATAATGATAATGTGATGATAAATAAAGTTTATATATGTAGAGCTCTCTCTCTGGATGTGTGTAGTGAGATAAATTCTAAATTTAAAGACAACTGGGAAGCTGTGCCAAGTCACAATTATGAGATGTTTCAAGGACACAAAAACAGCTTGAAAGAAAAACGGAAATACAAAGAAAAGAATTCAAAGAAGTTGTGGTCCCTTTCTCCCTTCTCGAGTTATACCTGTACCCTAAAATTAGCGTATTTTCAACTAGACAGTTCTCTATACATAAAAATTCCATTCAAGTCGAACTTGAAAAAGAGTGCTAGAAGATTTACATAATTTTAACACAAATAATATGCTTGACATTTGACCAGCATATTATAGTGCATTTGTATGCAATTCAATGTTAACTCTCTTAGATAGAAAGCCAGTCATTATTCAACTATATCGACATTTACGAATTTATAATTGTCACAAATTCAACCCTAATAAATCATTCCTTTTCTATATAATCCTCCTTTATGAGGGTACTTAAATAGGAATAATCTAATTAAAATGCGACTCCCACAGGTGTTTATTTGAATTAATCATCTTATAACATTCATTTCCAACAGTGTTGTTGTCTATGTGATCAATCAAATATGTCGAGTGAATCCTAAATTCTTCTCTTATCTAGACTCGTGTAAGTTGAATAAATTAATTGTAAATTTCGTTCATTTTACTCTCCTATCTATACTATAGTGGATATGGAGATTAACAGATGTCTTTATATGCAAAGTGTATACCGCCATCGTCACATTTGATGGGCGGACATTGAAAATCTGCATAAGCATCCCTAGAGGCGGCAATGGTACTATTAAACGCTCCAATGATCGATAATTTTATTCATAGCACACGTCTTGGTATGAATCAATTAAACTGATGTTAGATTAATGAAGAGGAAACCAACAATAACAACAAAAACATAGCGTAATGATAGTGTTAAAGTTCCTAAAAAATTGATGTTACGATTATATGATCCTTTCAAGCACTTTTCTTCTTGTATTCATCAAATCCATTTTCTTTTATTGATAATGTCGAAAATGATTTGGAAATTAACGAGCTGAAACCAAAACAACAAAGATTCAGTTTTGTGAGATGAACCAACAATGAGAGCATCTGTTTCGTATTAAAATAGAACAAAAGTTTTATAAGAGTGCTAGTCATTGCGTCTCTCTTAGGAAAAATCCATAGTACAATATATAGTTAGGGACGATTGACTTGACTTGGCTGAAAAATCGATAGTAATAGAGTAATAATAGTCAAGTTGATCAAGATATATTGGACATTTCTAGTGGTCAGTCTGTATATTTAGCGATAATTCATGATTTTTATTAGTGATAGCAGTTTCATGAACTCTTATCGTGTATTATGCAAACTTTAAGTCCGGTAATTGAGCAATAATCCAGGTGTATGCACGTGCAGCGGTTCTTGACCTGCACCTGTACTTACAACACCAATATTATTGTACTGTTAAGAAAATGATACATTGTGTAAATGCAACAACACGAATTCATCAATTAAATTCAAGTTTATTTTTTGATTATTATTATGACTGGTTACTTATTACAGTTAAGGTTACAATTTAATTGAGAAAATAAACGAAAATTTTATTTATAAAATTCCAGTCAACGACCTCGCATTATAAACTTTTCTTGTAAATACAACTAATGTCAACAATTATGCAATTTTCGCAAGTTTTATTAGTTACAAACAAAAAATAATAAGGAAAAATGTAGCTGAATTGTTGTAAATTTAAACTCGATGTTAAATATTACAGTAGAAGGGAAAAAACGAGTTTTCAGTAATTAAAAATCAACCGCCTACATAGATGAGTGACCATTGATAAAAACTTAAAAAGACTGAGAGAAAGTTGGGTGTTATACAAATTAATTGGAATTTTCTTTGAAACGATAAACAAGAATGTAATTCACGTGTCAGATATCGTTCACTCAATGAATTTATTTTACAATTTCCATTAATTTCGTTTAAAAATTACACCTCAACCATTGCAATTCTGGGCGTTACTTATTTATTTAAAGGTGTGTTACTATTACATTCTTGGATAGTTTAGATGAGTTGAATTATAAGCTCTTATGCATGCTCTTATACGATGCATCATTATAAGGTAAATATTTGAGTTGACAATTCTAACAACCCACAACAAATTGTTGTTGTTATCATGAATGGATCTCTGTTCACAATCAGAGACATTCCCTTTTTTGCTGTATTCCATATAAATCTTCAATGAGATGGAGAATATAGATGCATTGTGTTATATTCGAACTTCCACATAAACACAACATTAATAGAAATTTATTTTTATCACATGGTTCTTTGACCTGAACTGTCGATTATAGTTACAAAACAAAAACAGATGGATGTAGGGCATTAATGACCCTTTATTATGAAACGATCTGCAATTGCAATATTTTTCGAAATTTGTGATGCCAAAGCATCAATCTTCAAAGATCACCGCCATACGTTAATACGAGTTCTTTTCAAATTTCCAGAAATGCATCCCCGAATTCGAAAATGCAGCCTTCGATGTTCTAATGGAAGCAACAAATACGTGTGGTGAAAATGGTGAAACAGAATTTTGTGTACAAAGTGGTGTGACCGGTTTACGAAAATCTTGTGATGTTTGTTATCAAAATGATCATCATGCACGTTATTTAACCGATTTCCATAATCAAGATCAACCGACTTGGTGGCAATCGGAGACAATGTTTGAAGGCATCCAATATCCAAATCAAGTTAATTTAACTTTGAAATTAGGTAAGTTAATGTGTGTAGATAGAAGTATGTCTTTTTGACCTTTGCCATAACGTTATATGGAGAGAAAAGATTATATAGCTACAGGAACAGTAATAGTGGTATTTACTTTTTCTTAGCTTTGGTAGGGTTTTCTTTTCATTTGTCGGTATATTTATTTCAATAGTTGACAACATGTTACCTTATACGGAAGCATAACCATAACAGACATTGGAGAATTCAGAATAGCCCATAAACATGCACCGAATGGCCGTGTAATTTGTGCGGTCGTCGCGTTTGCGACAAGTTATGCTTCTTTGTAGAAACTTTAAAGTTTTTTTGTAGTTGACAAATCAATTTTTCAACTTAAATATTAAACTTTATATACCATTGAAGAATTTGTTTATATATAGAGATCTTCCTTTATTCCACACAAATTTTTGTCTATCATTATCAGAACTAGGCTGAGATTTATGTTTCCTACCGTTTTTCTGTCATTATCGACGATTGTGGGCGTCGCGCAAATTATTGCCTTCCTTTGCAAACAACAAAAACAATAGCAAATTCAACTCCATAACCACCTTCAATTCCATTCTCTTCTCACCCATATTGATATTTATTGGTCGTCTATATAATGATTTATTTTATGTTACAGGGAAATCGTACGATATTACTTATGTACGTTTATGGTTTTATTCACCACGGCCGGAGAGTTTTGCTATTTATAAAAAAGCATCAGACAATTCTCAATGGGTGCCTTATCAGTATTATAGGTAAAAATTTTGCAAAATTTTCCAATATAACAAATATTTTGTCTGTTACATAGGCAACTCAACTAACATATAAATATATTTGTGTGCAGTGCAACCTGCCGTGATACATACGGATTACCGGAAAGTGTACATACAACTAGAGGCGAGGAAACTAGAGCTCTTTGTACATCTGAGTATTCGGATATTTCACCATTACGTGGAGGAAATGTAGCCTTTTCAACGTTAGAAGGACGTCCTTCCGCCTATAATTTTGATGCCAGTCCTGAACTACAAGTACGTTAAACTAAAAAAAAAATGAGAAGGAAAATCTAGCACTCTAACAGACGGAAATTATAAGAAGTAAGAGCCTGTGCACACAGCGTCTTTTCCACACTCTAAACCCGTCAACAGTAATAGTGGTAGGATGGCGTTGGTCAAGGCGTCTCACTATATTGAAACGCGATGCTAGCGCGCGTTTGTATCGCGTTTCACGCTCGTTTCTATCGGTACAAACGCAAACTCACGTTTCACGAACGTCGTCTGCATAGGCCCTTATAGTCTTACAACTGAAGTGGTCATAAGTAAATTGACGTGGTAGATCTTCCATTTCACAACTATTTGAATAATTCAAGCGATAAACTATTAATGGAGTTAGAATGGTCAGTTTTCGATTAAAATTAGTTAAATTATCCAAAGTTGCGATTTAGTTTGATTGGATCTTGATCGACAAACTTATACAATCATACATACATGAACATTGATGATGCAACCAAATCTACACAAAAATTTCTTATTTACCTCCTATTTTTTTTTGAAGATTCTTTCTACTTCAATTGACTTTTATTTTCTTTTCAAATGACGAAGATATCGTTTTTTCATCAATTGTAAAGGTAGTCTTTTTTGCATATACTACCTACCGTATTAACGTTGGTTGGCAAATCGATCGGAAAAGCCCCTAAAACGTTTTCCTGTCAACAATAAAAAGTGGTCACGTATCAGTTCTCATCTATTCAACGTTGATTTAAAAGGCATACATTAAGTTTTTTTTTTCTTGAAGGCACCGTGAATCGCCTGGTACTAAAATCGATTATTCGTCAGAAAGTTGCTTATTGTATTGAGTGTTTGTTGTGTGAATAGTCATTCCGTATTCTCACCACATATACCTAGCACGATTTAATTTATCCAAAAATTAACGATCGTCGTCATGACTAAAAACAAAACATTCCTGTCAACCGATCAACAATTCCATCAAAATCCAACGAAAATGGATGATGACGATGATGATACATTTGATGTTGAAGATACTTCAAAATTAGTACACGATACAATCGAAAATTGTCTAAGTGGTACTACTTACGATCATAAAAAGGTTAAAATGTGGAGTGCTAAAATTTCTGAAATGTGCTTAAGTGCTCTCAGTAAATTAAAAAAGAATTTCAAATATATAGTGACTTGTTCAATTATTGAGAAATGTGGGACTGGCTTACATGTAGCCACTTCTTGTTATTGGGATAATTCGACAGATGTGATGTTTGCCTCAAAATGGAACAATAAAACCATGAGCTGTATTGTCACAGTGTTCGTTATAGCAATTTAAAAACAAAACAATAAATTTTTCAAAATTATCATTTACTGTATTTGTTATTATTATTAGAGTAGACCGTGTAATATAAATCCGTGTTATATGAGCATCGTGTTACATAAAGCTATATTTTTACAATTATTAATTTGGTTTTATTTATGGTATTAGGAATGGGTAACTGCTACCGATTTGATGATTGTTCTGAACCGTCTCAATACATTTGGTGATGAAGTTTTTCTTGATGCACAAGTATTACGTTCATATTTCTATGCTATTGCTGATGTTGCTGTGGGTGCTCGTTGTAAATGTAACGGACATGCATCCGAATGTATTACATCAACTGGTATTGATGGTAGTCGCCGGAGAGTTTGTAAATGTGAACATAATACAGCCGGACCTGATTGTAATGAATGTTTACCATTTTATAATGATGCACCATGGAAAAGGGCAACAGCTCGAGATGCACATGAATGTAAACGTGAGTATTAAATTCAATTAAAAATGGATCGTGAACAATAATGAGATCTATTTGCATTGTTATAAACCATCATGTAGTAGATATAGTTCACTGATAAGAAGAACTAGTTACTATGCTAATAGTAATAAAGGATCTATAAGTCGTTTTGTTGAAATATTACAGAATATTCTATATGAAATTGTTGTTTTTTCTTTTTGCAAGTAAGTAGCGAAAATGGTTATTGCCGCTAGTTGTTACCATAAAGAGAAAGGTGAACGGTCTGTTAATCAATATAGTGATTTTACTACTAACAAACAATACCGACAGATATAAATTCAATTCAGCTGTGCATTAATTGGCTCCTAATCGGTGCATTAATTGTGCAAAACAACCACACCTTCTTTATTAAAGTCGCAAACATACGCTCTTAGTTATCTGTAGATCTCCAAAAATAAAAATCGGAAAATAGTGCTAAGTTCTTCTGCTTAAAACCCATAAATGACATACAAATAGTAAGCACGATGGCGAGATGGTAGTATGTTTTTGAAACCAGTGCCGTGAGTTTAAGTTTGTCGGCTGTCGTGTTCACGTCGTATAGCCGGTGCTCCGGTGTTCTTCTCTCGATCGCTTTTTCCCTTCTATCGTTTAAGTGTGCAACAATAACAGTGTATAGAACGTCTAGATTGACGTGTTCCGATCGTTATTACTGACACGCAACATTAAATCAGTCACTTGTTTCAATCAGAGAGTTTTCATTAAAATAGAAATTCCTAAAAAGTCTTCATTATTGTTGGTTGATTTAAAAATTTTGAAATGACAAAGTTGCGCTGCTGTTGTTGAAATATGGCATTTTGTTGGTATTGGTGGTACTTGAATTTATTTATTTTGAATTTTGTTAAGGATACTTATAGCACCAGTTGGGATGGTGTTAGTCCTTGGTTTTCCGGTTCACGTGAGTTTACCTGATGAATTTTAAAAAAATTCTATGAATATAATCAGTTATTTTTTTTGTTGTAATCATTACGATTCAATCAAATCCGGTCGGAGAACTTTGGCGCCACACAAATCTATTCAACTATAAATCTATAAAAGGAAACGAAATTAACATTTATTAATAATTTTAGACAGCAAATTTGATTTGTTCACCAGTTGATTATTAAATAATTACATATATGATTCGTTAAAATTCCACCAAGTTTTCGTTTTTTTATTTATCATTTTGTATTTGGTTAAAGAAATGACTAGTGACGACCTATCAATGTGCTATTTCTTTTTTCTTTTACTAAGCACCATGAGAACTTTGCTTGTTACGTTTTAAAAAGGATTTTGCCGCTATACCGCTATTGTTTGTCCATTTCAAATCGTGGCTAATGATGTCGCTTTTTGGTACAACTTCTTACCAGTTTTATAAAGTACCTTATAAGAACAAACAACAAACATGTTTTGTTGCTTACCCACTCATTAAACTCTCTCAGACTAAACAATTAAAGAAAAATCGCTAATATTAATCATTAAACTTTTTACCAGGTTATATAACTGGAAAATTACCTTTAAAGTGTTTAAAACATTAGCATGAGTAAATCAACAATTTTTCAATGTAGAAATGTCATAAAAGCATATTAAACACCTGGTGGGTCATAATCGTAAAAGCGCAGCAAGTTAAATGAACTGAATTGTAAAAAATCGGATTGTGGTTTGATAATTAACCACACCTTACTGATATATTCCAACAATTTTTCTTGTTATAAATAATCTAATAAAATTATTTACAAATTGTTCTTATTGGTTTCCTCTTCTCTTTAGATTTCCAAGTAAGATTATCTTGCATTTATTCCCAGGCTATTTAGTTTTATTATAAATGAGCACAGCACGATATCTTCTTTGTATTTTATAAATAATGATAGCAACTTCCCCATTATGGTCTACTATTAAAAGTTGAAATTAAACTAATTCCAATAATTACAAAAACCACAAACTCATTTAAGGATAGTGAAATTTAATAATTCGAGGTCAAATTTTATTGTTTAATAAACCTATAGATGCGTCTAATGGGCGGATGGTCCATCATATGTCTGGAGCCGCTCCCACGACTGTGTGGCCCACGCATTTAATGTATCAATTCTGCTAAACAGTTCGAACATGTACCTGTCCTAGAAATTATCATAAACTTCATCCAAAACCCACCTATTATTATTATTTTGACATAATAACCTTACAATTATCAGATATGATTTTATTTGGTTGTTTTTTGTTTTGATTAGAATGCAACTGTAACGGCTTCTCGAATCGTTGCTTCTATGATGAAGAGCTTTACAAACAAACCGGTCATGGTGGTCATTGTTTAGATTGTCAAGCAAATCGTGATGGACCGAATTGTGAACGTTGCCGTGAAAATTATTATATGCGCGAAGATGGTTATTGTATACCATGTGAATGTCATGAGACTGGTTCAAGAAGTTTACAATGTAATTCAGAAGGTAAATGCCAATGTAAACAAGGTGTAATTGGCGACAAATGTGATCGTTGTGATGCCAATCATTGGGATTTCGGACCGAAAGGATGTAAAAATTGCGGTTGTTCAGTAGCTGGTTCAGCTAATAATCAACCGAATTGTGATCCATATAGTGGACGTTGCTTTTGTAAAGAAAACGTTGAAGGACGTATGTGTAAAGAATGTAAACCTGGATATTTCAGTTTAGATGTTGAGAATGAATTCGGTTGTACACCGTGTTTCTGTTATGGACATTCATCTGAATGTACATCAGCTGTAGGTTATTCAAAATATCAGTTAGAATCTGTATTTTCAAAAAGTTCAGAACGTTGGCGTGCTCAAGATGAATACGGTAGAGACGTTGAACTTCAACATATACCAGCAATACAAAGTATTAACGTACAAAGTGCCGGTGATGAGGCTCTCTATTTTCTAGCACCTGAAAGATATCTAGGAGACCAAAGAGCTTCATATAACCATCTCTTACAATTCACTCTAAAAATCGGTGATCGTGACCGACCTATACCTACAGCTACTGATATCATTCTAGAAAGCGGCAATAATCATATTAGTAACACCATTTTCGCCCAACAAAATCCAATTCCAAATGCTGCAGTAAGTTTTGTGAAAATTTCTATATTAGAACGAACTGAAAATAATAATTTATCTCTTTAGGAGCAATTTTATAGTTTCCGCCTACACGAACATCCAAATTACGGTTGGCAACCACGTCGTTCCGCTACATCCTTCATGTCAATATTAACAAATCTAACAGCAATCAAAATTCGTGCAACATACGCACCGCAGGGTGTTGGTTTTTTGAATGGTGTACGTTTAGAAACAGCTGTACGTATCCATGGTAAACCAGCATATTGGGTAGAAAATTGTAAATGTCCAAATGGTTATGTTGGTCAATTTTGTGAATCATGTGCTCCCGGTTATCGACACAGTCAAGCATTAGGTGGACCGTATATGGATTGTATTCTCTGTGATTGTAATGGACATGCTGATATATGCGATTCAGAAACTGGACGTTGTATATGTAACGATAATACAGCTGGTGATAATTGTGAATTTTGTGCTAGAGGTTATTATGGTGATGCATTACGAGCCACACCTAAAGACTGTCAACCTTGCGGTTGTCCAAATGGTGGTCCTTGTATACAAGATAGTGATAACAATACTATTTGTACGGAATGCCCAACTGGATATAGTGGTTACAAATGCGATTTATGTGCAGATGGATATTATGGGGATCCATTAGGTGTTTTCGGTGAGAGAAAACCTTGTATACCATGTGAGTGTAGTTTGAATATTGATCTTAATGCCATTGGAAATTGTAATTCAACTACTGGAGAATGTTTGAAATGTATCTACAACACTGGTGGGCCAAACTGCGAGGAATGCTTGCCTGGTAAAATATCTTTTAATCCTTCTACAATTCACAGATTTTATAGCATTTGTTTAAACAATAGGTTATTACGGTAACGCTTTAGCATTACCAAAAGGAGATTGTCAATTGTGTGAATGTAACCCATTGGGTACCAATGCAACTGATATTGGATCGTTAGCTTGCGACAAAATCACTGGAACTTGCGAATGTAAACCACATGTAATCGGTAAAAATTGTGACCAATGTGAAGACGGCTTCTACAATCTCAGAAGTGGTGAAGGCTGTCAATCGTGCCATTGTAATCTCATTGGTTCTTACAATCAAACTTGTAATGACGTTACCGGACAATGTTTCTGCAAACCTGGAGTTACAGGGTGTGTTTGTTTTTTTCCAAGTTTTCTCTATATTTTATCAATGAGTTTTGTTGCAGGTTGAGGTGTGACCACTGTGAGGCTCGCAAATACGGTTTCTCACCAGAAGGCTGTAAAGATTGTGAATGTGATGCAATCGGCTCAAAAGATCTTCAGTGTGATGCTTCAGGTCAATGTCCATGTTTAGATAATGTGGAAGGACGTCGTTGTGACCGTTGTAAAGAGAATAAATTCGACCGCCAACGTGGTTGTGTTGATTGTCCTGATTGTTACAATTTAGTCCAAGATGCTTCACGACACCATCAAAGTAAATTAGCAAAATTAGATGAAATACTTGATGAAATTGAACGTCGTCCAACTGTTATTGACGATGATAAATTTCCAAATGAATTAAAGAAATTACAAGACAACATAACCGATTTCCATGAAAAAGTTAAAAATGCTACAGGAACTAACAGTATTGTTGAACAAGTTCATGATATAAGAAACCGTGAGAAGGATATTTCACGAACTTTATCAGCAGTTGATGAAAATGTACATTTAGCAAATGATAAAGCAAGAAATGCTGAACACATCATTGATAATGCGAATGAACTACTAGAGGAGAGTGAAATTAAATTGAATGAAGTGATGGATACTTTAGAAGTTCAAGGTAAGAAAGCATTACAAAATGCTTGGGATCGCGTGAAAATTGTTGGACAACAATCGGATAAAATGACAGAAATAGCACAAGAAGCACGTGAAATTGCTGATAAACTTGATGCAGATGCTGATGCTTTAACAGAGAAAGCAAATGAAACTAAAAATAAATCAACGCAAGCTTACGAAATTGCAAAAGATGCAGTTAATAAACAAAACAATATTAGTGAAGAAGAACGACGATTACGAAATGAATTACTAAATACTGAAATTAAATTGAATCGTACTAAACAATGGACAGAAGAAGTTAGCGAGAAAGCTAATGAAGCCAAAAAGAATGCTGTAGCATTATTGAACGAGGTTAACAATTTAATTATACCAGAAGTTGATGTGCCAACTTTGAAAGAACGTGCTAAAGAGATACGATTAGCAGCTCAAAAATTGCGTAATGAAACTGATGATATTATTGCTAAAAATGACAAACTTTTAACTGAAATTTCTGAACAATTATTATTTGGGCAAGAACAACTGGATCGTGGGTCAGCACAACAAGACGATATTAACGATTTGTTGAGTGAAATTCATTTGTATAAAACACAAGCTGAACAAGCTGTAAAAATGGGTGATGAAATTTTGAATTCAACACGTGAAACTTACAAGATTCTATCAGATTTCGATCGACAAGTTAAAGAAAGCCAACAAGCAGCTCAAGATGCACTTGAAAAGACTGGTGAAATTCGTAATATTATTATTGATTCAGATCAGAAAATCAATCAAGCTAATAGTACATTAGAAGATGCTCGAACACAAGCTGATGCAGCATTACAGAAAGCAGTACAAGCGGAACATTTTGCTAAACAAGCATCTGAAAATGCTGAAAATATTAAAAATGATGCAAAAACATTATTACAAAATGCAACAAGTTTAAGTAATGAAGCCGATTTGATGGCTGGACGTGTTTTGAATACTGAAAGTGAATATAAAATGCTTTTAGCACAAACGAAATCAAATGACACCCTAATCAATCAGGCCAAAGAAAAAGTAATACAATCTTTTAACAAATCAATCTTATCGTAATTATATTTGTTTTATTTTTAATATAGGTTGGTCGTGCCGGTAAAGACACCATGGAGGCGTCGCATAAAGTTAATGACCTTTTGGCAGATGTTGAAAGTATCATCCAAGAATTACAAGCATTACCGGAAATTGATGGTGTTGAATTGAATCGTTTAGAACAAGAATTAAAACAGGCAGAAGAACGTGTGCGTAATGCAAAATTAGATGAGAAATTAGAGAATCTACAAAAACAACAAAAATCACAAAATGATCTAATTGAGAATTATAAAAGCGAAATTATGAGATTGGAAAAAGAAGTGGAAAATGTTGAACAAATTGCTAGAGCATTACCAGAAGGTTGTTTCAAACGTGTCGAACTTGAACCATAAAGAGTTTGCTTATTTTTAGAAAATCACATATCGTAGTTTAGTTTTTTTTTATTAATTATTTTCATTTAACTAGATTTTAAATACCAAAGATTGCCATAATCGTACTTTTACAAGAAAAAGTAAATTTAAAAAAAAAGTGTTTTTTTTTATAAGTAATTGAAAGAGAAATTTAACGAAATTTTGTAAATATTGTGAATACTTTGGCGAAATAAACTTGCATTTTGATAAAGTTGCCCAATTTTTCCTACCCATTTCGTATCACTATTTTATAGTCACAAACATTAAGTTTAGAGAATTCTTGTAACGTTGTGGTCGCCTCGAACAGCAACCCTATTGATCAAAATTACCTTTGTCTATAACGATTTAAGATCTTCACAACTTTCGGCCAAGTTATCGAGAATACTTCACTTCAAAGACCGTCGTATAGTGAAGTTGTTTCTCAACAGGTTCTTGAATTAAATAATAGACCGAAGGATGACAGTAGGGATTTTCTGAAAGTTTATGACTTCCCGGAAAGGGAGAGTCTAAATAAATTGGGTTATAGATACCGTTGCGACACTAACAGTGATAAAATGTAATCGATTGAAAAATCAACATAGATATGTCTTATCGAAATCATCAAAATATATGTACCTACAGTTAAACTGTTAGAAAAAAAATGAAAAGTTTTACTCTACTAATTTTACTCTTTCCTATCTACATTTTAGCAGGTAATTAATCAGCTTTTAGCTAATTAATATTGAAAGTAATGTAATTTAATAATTAGATTATTGTGATTCTGATAAGTGTTATCAAAGTGTCAATAATGCTCACCAAAAATTACGCGAATTATTAAATAAAGGAAATAAAATTGTTGCAATTGCGAAATTTCCACAATGCGAGAATGTTTTTGATGGAATTTTAAAACGATTGGAAAACAACGAAGAAGAGCTTGAAGATAATTACGAGTTATTAGAGAAGAATTTAGAAATTTTAGAGGATACTTTTAGAAATTCTTCCAATTATAATAAATGGCTAATAGGAATTAAACAGAAACTAGAAGAAAATCCAGATTATGATGAATTGGAGAGAATTTTGACAAAAATCAAAAAACGCTTGGAATATTTCGAAAGTTTATTATTAACAAATCAAAATGTTACAAAAACCTGTGATAAAACCGACCAGAAATATAAGGAATTTGATGATATTACCACAGACTTGAACGAAAATTATAAACAAATCGAAAAACAATCAAAAGAGATTTTGAATCGAATCACCAGAATAAACAACGATATCAGGAAAACAACAGAAGAGACTGAGAAAAATTACAAAAATTTTCAAGAAATTCAAATTCCCTTCAGTGTTGAGAAACATCTCATCGACGATCTTGAAAATAAAATCAATCAATCCCTTGGAAATCTTCAAAAAAACGGAAAAGTTCTCCAAGAATTATTGAAAGGTAAGCAATTAATTTTTGCCTAATTAAGTTGCTTAATTAATTATTAATTAACTTTAGAATTGTATACCAATCGAAGCGAAACAATCCAAGCGGAATTGAAAATTGTTGGAAATGCTCTAAATGAATTACAAGACATTTTGGATATAATTTGGCAAATTTTAAAGGAATACGGTTCAAATATCCCAAACTTTGATGATAATAAATTATTAATTACAGACGATTTAATTAAATTAATCGACAGTATTGATAATTCTACGATAATATTGGAAAATAAACTGAAAAAATTGGAAGATGATTTAGAGAAAACTGTGAAAAAATTTCATAAAGATACAGATAAATTAAATTCAATCATCGTAAGTACCTATAACTAATCAAATGTCGCTAATTGATGTTGATGTTTTTTTGCTTTATTCATTTAGAATGATGTATCTGCAAAAATAATGGAAAAACAACAATTATTGGATGCTTACAATCGATTTCTGTCAATTTTATTAAATATAGCGAATAATAAAGCCAAAATACAATTTGAAATCGATAAAGTACGAAAAACGATTGATTTAATTAATGAAAAAGAACAGATTAAATCGGAATTGAATGATATTAGCAGGATTTATGACGAATTAGTGAAGTATGGAACGGACGGTATATGTGCAGTCGATGTTAAATTTGAAGAATAAGTGGACGTATTTCATAACTAATCGTTTAAATTACCATTGAGTTATAAAACTTTTGCATTCTAAACTTAACGTTTTCCAAATTAAATTCATATGTTAATAACACAGATCCTCAAGTTTACCTTTTTGCAAAGCCTAATCATTCGTTTGCACGTCAAATTTTGCTAGAAAATGCAATATAATGCAATAATAATGATAGTAATAAGAAACGGAAGAACAGATTGTGTTTATCAAGAAGACCACTAACTTCCTGTTAGTCCATAGGGTTAAGGGGTCGTGTCCACGAAAGAGGGAGACTTTTTTGACCACTTATTTTCTCTCAATCCCTGCCTATCTCATGCGCAAGCATTGGGCGTTATCTTATTAAAAATTATTATTCTTATGGTCCTACATCTACATGAGTTAAAAACAAGTATTTCAGCTTTGGCCCGCCTGTGAAAAAGTTTGGTCATCACTGATTCAAAAGATCCATAAGGATCATTCTTCCAATTCTGTCTAACGCCATCTATTAAACAATAGCTAAACTTCTACGAAACTATATTATGATTATAGTGTTTAAATCATAATTTAACAATAATTCAATACACGAACAAGTAGTTATTTGTTTATTACAAGAAAATTACCAAATTTTATTTAATAAATAGGAGAAATATTTGAATTAGTCTGGAAACAAACCGTAAAAGCTTGTAAACTGTAATGTCAAATTGACATTTTACACAGCCTACTTTGACGGCAAACGACAACTTTTACACATACAAAAATCACCAAAATGGTAGTAGAAGTCATGGTAGTTGCGGTATAGTTCGGTGTGTTTATCTTAAAGAATAATAGCACAAAACAAATCTATAATTGTGATAAATATATTTTTAAATAATAATTACACATATGTGAAAGTAACAATAAATAATTTAGTTTTTTTCTTGTATAATTTTTTTTTCGAAAAAAAAAAAAAACAACAAGAATGGGAGACTTAAACATTGATATCAGTAAATTACCAGAAGATGTACGAGACAAATTAGCTGAACTTGATTTAGAATTATCAGAAGGTGAGTAATTGTTGATTAGACTAATTACTAACAATTTAACCTCTAAAGGTGGCCGATCGTCGATTTAAGTAGAATATGTGAAAAAAATAAATAAATAAATGGGGCGCTACTATCTTTCTGTGTTCTTATTGGATATTTGTTTACATGTTACTAATTTCTATAATTAACAACTAGAAATTTGCATAACAGTCAATGGTAAATTGTGTAATAATCATTGTAATTATTGGGGCTATATACAAGTGAATGTACCGGAATTGGACAATGGCCGCACCTGTACTATATTTATTAACTTTTTATGTAGAAATTGTTTATTGTTATTATCATCATCATCATCACCATCATCAACAACCATTTGCGTTATTCATAAACGTGTATTGATGATGATACAACAAATCTTATATACCTGTTGTGTGCTTCAATGAGTCATAATATTGAGAAATTAAACAGTTGATTACGATGAAATGCTTAGTATAATGAAGATTTGCAATTAAAATTGTAAAAAATCTGTCATCAAGTTCATTAACACTTGATGGAATCATTAAAAAAAAACAAACAAAAGCAACAACAATGTGTATGCTTGAGATAGCCAGCAGTCTGTGTAATAATAATCCAAATCTGTAATTATTATATAAAAAAAATGCACATATATGCAATTAATTTTTCAAGGTATTTCACAGTTACGTCACGATAAATTATTAAATTTTTTTAACTACATTGTTCGTATATAACAATAAAACTATTTTTTTTTTATCATTTATAAAATATAAACAATAACTTTTATCTGGATTATCAACAGGTGATAATATCGTGTGTACATTACACCATCCTATAGATAAATTTTAAGTTGTTATACCTACTTATATTAAAGAAAAAAATAATTGGAAATTGAAGGCTAAAGTAAAAGTTGAAAGTCTTTTCCAATACTTGTCTCAATATTTGTCCCAATTTTTTGGATTGAATATTTAAAACCAGGACAGTGGATTACATATCTGACCAATCATCTATTTACAGTTTTTTTTTTGTTTTAATAATAAATTCAATTGGTTTTCGATTCACCAATCGAATTTTATTCAAATTTTGATTGGTTTAAATTATCCCATTTTTAATAATCGAATCTAATTGGTTGGTTTGATTAATATAAAATAGAATAGGCGCCAAATTCAATTCTGTCTGTCTGTTTTCCTATTATGTTAATGATAGATTAGTTGTTAAAAAAATAGAAGCTAAGGTATACAGGGTGGGTCAGGCGAACCTACAGTTTCCGTATTTTTTAGAGGAACGCAACAAAAACACAAGGATAGAGAGCAAGGCAACCCGTTCCGCTCTCTATAGGACTGATTGATCTTATGGAAATCCATTATGTAGTGGATTAACGCACTCTATACGGCAATTAATTTCCGACACGCTAGATTCAAAATCAAGATATTTGTGGACTAACTGCAATCTGACGGTCTAGTAGATATAAAGATGTCAGTGATATTATTGGTCGACTGTATGAACAGCCGCTGACGTCACAAATCTAAAGCATTGATCAATCAGTCCTGTAGAGAAAAAGCGGGTTGACTGTCCTTGGATAGAGAGTACTCTTATCTAAAAATGACTTGAGGGCAAAATGGGCTTTTCAATTAAAGCGTTACTGACATGGAAAAAAAAAGTCATTATCTGCTAGAAACTGCACAATATTGAACAAAGAACTATTACAGCTGAAATTCCGGAATGTGCAGCATACGATAATAGTTTTTACGTTTTCAAAAATCGTCATTTTCATTGAAAAGAAAAATTTCAATAAATAAAGTCAAATTTATTGGTTCTAAAAGACTGAATTGTTTACACCCTGAAGAAGTCTAGAATAAATTTAGACGAAACTGTTGGCATTAAACATAATTTTGCATTTTTTTTTGTCTTAATCCCTATTTTGAATAAAAAATCAAATACTTTTCGATGTTTCGTGTTTCAATTAATTTTAGTTGATTTATTTGTTAGAGATCAGTTGCACTGTTTATTTTATCTTGACATTGAATTCATTGGAAGATCTGTTGACGTGTGCATCAATTCGTTTGAAATATGTATTTTTTATCTATTGCTGTTTTTTTTTCTTTAAAGTGTGTAGACGATGTTT